>CM065592.1:172725480-172831914 GCA_033119425.1 Bufotes viridis | reverse complement strand
AGAACCGTATCATGATGCTCCTTGAAGAGTTTGTGACGTAACTCAGGAGGCACAAACAACTTTCCAGAAGGACAACGGGCAGGTGCCTCAGTCTGGGCAGCCTGGACCTCGGCCTCCAAATCAGAATACAGATCAGAAACAACTACCCCTCCGCCAAAATGGGACCCGGGTCCTCGGAGTTTCCTCCTCCCGGAAAACAGCGAGAGAGCGTCAGCCTTACATTTTTGATCCCAGGGCGGAATGTAACCGGCAAAATTGAATCTGGAGAAGAACAGAGACCATCTGGCCTGTCTCGATTCATACGCTGCACCGACTCAAGCACGCCAGATTCTTATGGTCGGTAAAACGGTTATAGGGTACCTGGCCCCCCCAACCAATGGCGCCATTCCTCGAAAGCCAGCTTGATGGCCAACAATTCCCTATCTCCCACATCATAGTTTTTCTCTGCCGGTGAGAGTTTTTTAGAGAAAAGGCACAGGGTCGCCATTTGGAAGGAGACGGACCCTGGGACAAAACCGCACCCACACCCACCTCGGAAGCATCCACCTCAACAATAAAAGGTAAGGAAACATCGGGATGCACCAAGATGGGAGCAGACGCAAAACTCTCTTTAATCTTAGAAAAGCTGCAAGCGCCTCCTCCGACCAAGAGGAAAAATCCGCCCCTTTTTGGTCATGTCAGTGAGGGGTTTGACAACAGAGGAATAATTCAAAATGAACTTTCTGTAATAGTTTGCAAAACCCAGAAAGCGCATCAATGCCTTCTGATTCTCAGGAAGCTCCCACTCAAGCACAGCACGGACCTTCTCCGGATCCATGCGAAACCAGAAGCAGAGAGGAGAAAACCCAGAAATTGAATCTCCGATACCATAAACACACATTTCTCCAGCTTGGCGCATAATTTATTTTCTCGCAGAATCTGCAGAACCTGAAAAGATGATCCTGATGAGTCCGAACATCAGGGAAAAATCAAAATATCATCAAGATACACCAATACAAATTTCCCATTAAATGGTAGAAAATACTGTTAACAAAATGCTGAAAGACGGCCGGAGCATTCATCAAGCCAAAAGGCATAACGAGATTCTCGAAATGCCCCTCGGGGTATTAAAGGCTGTTTTCCATTCATCCCCTCTCTGACCCTGACCAGGTTGTACGCGCCTCTCAAATCCAATTTGGAAAAACCTTGGCCCCAACAATTTGGTTGAAGAGGTCTGGGATCAGAGGAAGGGGATAGGGATCGCGAATCGTGATACGGTTCAGCTCCCTAAAATCTAGGCAAGGTCTCAGAGAGCCATCTTTCTTTTAACAAAAAAAAAAAACCCGCGGCGACCGGTGATTTTGAGGGACGAATATGCCCTTATCGAGACTCTCAGAGATATAGGTTCGCATTGCGATTCTCTCCGGTTGTGAGAGATTGTACAGGCGTGCTTTTGGCAGCTTGGCGCCGGGAATGAGGTTAATGGGACAGTCAAACTCCCGGTGAGGAGGTAGCTCCTGCACACCGCTCTCGGAAAACACGTCCGAGAAATCAGAGAGAAATGATGGCAAAGTTTTAGTAGATACCTCTGCAAAAGTCGCTGTGAGACAATTCTCTCTACAAAACTCACTCCACTCATTTATTTGCCTTCCTTGCCAATCAATAGTGGGGTTATGTTTAGTGAGCCAGGGTAACCCCAACACTAGAGGAGTAGGCAATCCGTTAAGGACAAAACAAGATATATCCTCCACATGAGTGTCACCTACAGCTAACCGGATATTGTGAACAATGCCCTTCAGGGATCTCTGTGAGAGTGGAGCAGAGTCAATGGCAAAAACAGGTATATCTTTTTCTAATGTGCAAACCCGAAAACCATGCCTGGCTACAAATTGAGTGTCAATAAGATTGACGGCCGCTCCACTATCAACAAAAATTTCACAAGAAATGACTTTGCTCTCTAGCGCCACCCTGGCAGAAAGGAGAAAACGAGAACTGCAGGTCAGAGGAAAAGCCCCAATTCCTACATCAACTTTGCCCAAGGTAGCAGATGAAGCAGAGTTTGATGATTTTCCTTTTGAGGATTTTCTCTTATTATCACTCTTAGTACAGTTCATGAATCTCCTAGAGGGACAAACATTTGCCAAATGACCAATGCCCCCACAACAAAAACACACCATTCTCTGAGGACTAAATCCTCCTTTATCAGGGGCAAGTCGACCTAGCTGCATAGGCTCCTCCTCAGAGGGGACCGAGACAGGATGAGACCCTGCACACTGAATGAGTCCGCACCACTGCCCCTAGAGTGACAATGGCTGGACCGAGAGGTCTCGTTTCTTTCTCTTAGACGCCTGTCAAGGCGTACCGCCAATGACATGGCAGACTCTAAAGATGTTGGTCTCTCATGGAAAGCAAGCGCATCTTTCAATCTCTCTGAGAGACCATGACAGAACTGACTCCGGAGTGCAGCATCATTCCAACCTGAATCAGCTGCCCATCTCCGAAATTCAGAACAATAAAGCTCAGCAGACAGTTTGTTCTGGCATAAAAACGTAAGTTAGATTCAGCCAGAGCAACACGATCCGGGTCATCATATATCTGCCCCAGGGCCACAAAAAATCTTTCTGTGGATCGAAGGGAGGAATCCCCCGATGGCAGTGAAAAAGCCCAAGTCTGAGCATTACCCCTGAGCAAGGAGATGACAATCCTCACCCTCTGCTCCTCATTACCAGAGGAACGGGGACACAAGCAAAAATGGAGTTTGCATGCCTCTCTGAAGCGAACAAAATTCTCACTGCCCCCGGAGAACGTTTCCGGAAGTGAGACCTTTGGCTCGCAACAGACTCCATGGGCCGGAGCCGGGCCCAATGCTTGAAGCTGAATCATAGATTGACGGAGATCCGCTACCTCAAAGAAAGACCCTGCATGCGGTCAACCAGGTCAGAAAGCGGATCCATGTCAAAAAGGACGGTTTCGGCGGATTATAATGTCACGGCTGTATGTGAGCAACAAGAGCATACACAGTGAGTTAGCTACTGACCGGACCCAAACTAGGGAACATAAAGGGTGACCCCTGTCAGACCCTAAAAGCTCTCCCTATGCTGCTAAGCCCATGTCCAGATCCAGATGGTGGATCGAGACATGCCAGCGTACCTAAGGCTGATGACCACTGTAACCCCTACAGTAGTGGAAGGGCACGGCCACCGGTGCCCTGCTCAGTATATGGACGGAACCGGGTCGCCTCGGATCCAGTCAGCAAAACAAACAGAAACACACAATGTCTGCACACTTAACTGAAGGAGCTGCAGCAGCAGTGAAAACAGATCCAAAGTCAGCAGACAATGTCCGAGTACTTGCTTCAGCAGAACACAGGTCCAGAAAAGATATCACACCAGTGAAGATACTCAAGCGAGAGATACAGGTCAAATGAAGTAGTATAATCCGCACCGTACAAAGGAAGAGAGGTGATTTAAAGGCAGAGCAATCAAACACAGGAGGGACAGCTGGGAGGAAGGAAACAGAAAGTAAAGACCTCATCACAGGGGCGGAGAAACAGAGCTGTGGGAACGTCTCAAAGCTCTAGTAGTTACATCATCACAGGGGTGGAGAAACAGAGCTGTGAGAACGTCTCAAAGCTCTGGTAGTGACAATAGCTTGATAAAGACCAGGGATGGTTGAAACGTTGCTATCTGTATGCTGCTGTTACTAATAAAGTAACCGTTTCTAAATTGAAGAGTGCTGGGGATTTCTCTATTTTTGCTACTTGATGGGACCCCGAGCCAGGATCCTCATCCGCGGGCACCAACCTATCATAACATACCTCTACTTGACCTGTTCCCAAATTGGGACCTGGAGTGCTGCTTACCCCTTCCCCTATTTTGTCTATCCACATTCTGAAAGCCATATTTTTTAATTTTTATTTTTTGGGTGATTGTCTTATGTAGGGGCTTATTTTTTGTGGGATGAGATGACGATTTGATTGGCGCTATCTTGGGGTGCATATGACATTTTGATCGCTTGTTATTACACTTTTCGGGATGTAAGATGACAAAAATGACTTTTGACACGGTATTAATATAATTTTCTTTTCTGTGTTCACCTGAGGGGTTGGGTCATGTGTTATTTTTATAGAGCCGATTGTCACGGACCTAGCTGAATCAGCGATACATAATATGCATACGTTTTTATATTTATTTAAGTTTTACACAATAATAATATTTTGAAACAAAACAAATCATGTTTTAATGTCTCTATAGTCTGGGAGCCATATT
Source organism: Bufotes viridis (assembly GCA_033119425.1). Lineage (NCBI taxonomy): Eukaryota > Metazoa > Chordata > Amphibia > Anura > Bufonidae > Bufotes > Bufotes viridis. The sequence goes on along the minus strand of CM065592.1, from coordinate 172,827,667 downwards.
TTTTTATTTTTTGGGCGATTGTCTTATGTAGGGTATCATTTCTTGCGGGATGAGATTACGGTTTGATTGGCACTATTTTTGGGTGCATATAACTTTTTGATCGCTTGCTATTACAGTTTTTGAGATGTGAGGTGACAAAAATGTTTTTTTACATTGTTTTTAATTTTTTTTTTACGGTATTTACCTGAGGGGTTAGATCATGTGATATTATTATAGAGCGGGTTTTTACGGACGCGGCGATACCTGATATGTATACTTTTTTTTTAATTTATTTTACTTCAACACAATAACAGCATTTTAGAAAAAAAATAATGTTTTAGTGTCTTTATAGTCTGAGAGCCATATTTTTTAATTTTTTTGGCCGATTGTCCGATGTTTGGGCTCATTTTTTGCGGCATGAGATGGTGGTCTGAATGCTACTATTTTGAGAGGCATACGCCCTTTTGATCGCTTGTTATTACACTTTTTGTGATGTAAGGTGACAAAAAATGGCTTATTTTACACCATTTTTTGTGTTGTTTTTACATTATTTGTGTGAGGGGTTAGGTCATGTGATATTTTTATAGAGCAGGTTTTTACGGACGCTAGCGATACCTAATATGTGTAGTGTATTTTATTTTTTAAATTTTTATTCAGTGATATGTGTTTTTTTTTTTACTTTTTTTCACTTTTTACATTTTTTTTTTACCCAGACCCACTTGGTTCTTGTAGATCCAGTGGATCTGAGTGTCTATATTATACAGTACAGTACACTATACAGTGTACTATATTGTATTTTTTTACTTTACATAGTCTAAGCAGACTTGTGCCTTTAGCACAAGTCTGCTTAGGCTTTCAGTACCATGGAGAGCAGGGCGCTTCTGAAAGCATCCTGCTGCCATGGTAACCATCACCGGCTGCCAGAACTGAGTAGCGGATGATGGGGAGGGAGGGGGGCTCCCTCCCTCTGCGATCCCATCCTGTCGGGGGGCTGCAAAGGCACAACGGCCCGTTGATGGGAGAGGGAGGGAGCTCCCTCCCTGTTAACCCCTTCCATATAGCGTTCCGCGGCATGGAAGAGGTTAAAACTGCTGACATCCGCAGCTCACTATAGACTATACCGCCAACTATTACACCGCCTCCCGCAACCACCCCCACAATATGATTGGGGGCTGCAGGGGGGGTTAAAATTTAACACTTTGGGGGCATTTAATCTCTGATCCCTGCGGTCACAGACCGCAGGGATCAAAATCGCACTAAGCGCTGCAAACTGCAGGTCTGAATTGACCTGCGGTTTGCAGCGATCGCCGATACGAGGGTCACAGGACTCCCCTGGGCATTGTAACAAGGTACCTGCTGAATGATTTCAGCAGGTACCTTGTTCGATCACTGCCGGCTAAGCAGCAGTGATCGGAACTACTCATGACGTACGTCATGGGTCATAAGGACTCGGGAATCATGACGTACCGGTACATCATAACTCCTTAAGGGGTTAAGGTTGTGACAGGGAAGACCTAAGCCAGTTATCCATCCACAGACAGCTGTTTTGGGGTGTTGCCTCTCATCAGTGTGGAGTTGGATTCTGGCTAACCGAGAACAAAGCCTTGGAGACTACTCAAACAAGACAATAGCTGATCTCAGGAGACCAGCCACAAAAATCACCTTGGAGCCTCATTTAAGAGTCTCAACACAGCAATCCAAAGTGCAAAGCTCCCTGGGAAACAGTAATATGCTAAATAAATGTGGAGCCCCAGTATTGGGTCTACAACACAGTGAAAACCAGATATCCCTTAAAGGAAGGAAAACCAAGCAAAGGGGTGTCTCCATTACAGAGATCACCAAATCCACCATATTAAGTGGCCCCTATGTCAAGATCCCACTCTTTACAAGCTTTAAGGATGTAACGGGGAAAACCTAAGCTAGTTATCCATCCACAGACAGCAGTTTTGGGGTGTTGCCCCTCATCAGTGCGGAGTAGGATTCTGGCTAACCGGGAGCAATGCCTTGGAGACTACTCAATCAAGACAATAGCTGATCTCAGGCAGACCAGCTACAGAAAACACCGCAGAGCCTCATTTAAGAGTCTCAACACAGCAATCCAAAGTGCAAAGCTCCCTGGGAAACAGTAATATGCAAAATAACTGTGGAGCCCCAGTTATGGGTCTGAAGGGGCAACATAAATAGGGGCAACATAAATAGGCAGGGACAATAGAAGTAAGCAAGGCCTGCAATACCGTAGTGTAGCACAAAATACTGTCCCCCACAGTATTGAACTGTTTCCCCATCCTAAGGACAATGATACTGTTGAGTTAAAGGGGACACCTGGGGCCCATTGGCCAGATGAATAAGTACCTGATTCTCCTTCCAATAATTTCTGCTGAGACTATCAGATCATTATGTAATTGGCTGAGAGGAGGGCTCGGGCGGCCCACTGGGAAATTTTTTTGTGGGGCCTATGGCCAATCCAGTCCACATTTCACAAGTTTAGAAACATTGGGACGGGATCACTTATACTGTCTATAAGTAAGACAATGTAAACTTAGACTAGTTTTAAACTGTGGCAGATTTATCACAGTGGCTGATGAATATGGCAAACTTGTACACTCTCTAGTCTAAGGGGGTAATGAACTGATATGCAACCTTTTGCTCTCACTTTTTTGGGGGTCATCTGTAATGGGTTGTACTTGTTTTTTTTTTGTTCACAAAATGATGCATTTCATTTGTTACATTTGTGGTACAAAATACCTGGATTTTTAGTCTAAAGTCAAATCCTATTTATTACAGTTTGTATGTCACCAGGGGACTGGAGACGCTTACAACTTTTGTGACTTTCTTGCAAAAAGTTGCAATGATAAATCTGACTAAGGCTACTTTCACACTAGCATTTTTGCTGGATCCGGCAGGTTTTAACAAAAAGCGTTTCCGTTACTGATAATACAACCATCTGTATCCGTTGTGAACGAATCCGGTTGTATTATCGTTAACATAGCCAAGACGGATTCATCATTAACTCCATTGAAAGTAAACGAGGGATGGAACCGTTTTCTATTGTGTCAGATTGTGACAGGGAAAATCCGTCTTGCTCTGCATCCCAGGACAGAAAGCAAACTACAACATGTTGCGGTTTTCTCTCCAGTCTGGGAACGCAACTAAATGGAACAGAATGCATTTTGGAGCATTCCATTCTGTTCAGCTCAGTTTTGTCCCCATTGACAATGAGCGGGGGACAAAACTGAAGCATTTTTTTCGGTATTGAGCCCCTATGACGGAACTCAATACCAGAAAACGTAAATGCTAGTGTGAAAGTAGCCTAAAAATGTAGCACCATCCATGAAACATATGACTGCACCTTAGTAAATGTTACACTAAAAATAGCACACCTCATAAATTTGTCTCAAATGACTACTCCACCAACAAAACAGTGGGGAAAAAAACTAAAATTTCTGTTACAGCACCGAAAGTAGATTACCTACTAACTTTACATAACTTATTTTTTAGTTTAGTTTTACTCCAAAATGTGTGAACATTTTGGTGCACGGTGGCACATTTAACCCACGTCCATTCTCAAGTAGCCAACACCATTGCCACTAAGTCCTTGTCCTTTCCTCTCTCCTCCTGTTTTCTTACATATACTCTATGGTCACACAAAGACTTACAGCTATTACCCTCACTTGCACACTTGCCTCTAGGACATCTCCTGTGTAACATTCATCCTATGATTCTTTGCTTTATATAATTCTTAGCTTTAGGGTAAGCGAAACTGGACAAGTGAGTTCATTGACTATAGTAATTGTAGAGAGCACTCCATGCCGTGACAATTTCAGAAGGCCTTTTAGTACGTTGGATCTTCTTAACATTAAATCTGTTGAAAAGTTTTACTTCTTTTACAGCCTAACATAACTTATTTTGATGTTACATTGGAGGACCTACCTTGAAAAAGCCAAAAACCATGCTTACATCTAATAAGAGAACAACAGCCAACAGCTGTCTATGACTAGAAATGATGTCCTTCACTCGTTGCCTGCATCTTTCCCCTGTGACTGGGTATAAATCAGTCTTCATCTCTACATAGGTAATGCCAAAAGGCACAAATATGTTGTTCTGCTATTTTTTTTGTTAGGTCCAGAGTTAGTCTTGTATTGTTTAGTTGTTTTTGTCAAAGCTGGCACTGAGACTGTTTATTACCGAACCAAATAAAGTGCTCTAAGCCAAATAGCAGACAGACACAAGGTAAATGCTAAATAGCGCATAACTTTAAGTTGGGACTATGAGATTCACAGCTATTGACTCCTTACTGACCAGAGTGTTTAGGTCTTAAACAACCAGACACCTTTTAGCAATATTTAAAATCTCTGCTCTTTCTGAACTCAAGATAGCCCATTTGAGTATTATCAGTGATTGTTGGCATTATGTGCGTGTATACAGAGAGCTATAGGGCACTGCTAAGAGGACCCCTGTGTACAACTGAACTCAGAAAAAGCAGAGACTTTAATGTATAAACTACAAGTTTTGCTGACTCTTACCCCATAAAGCTATATATCAATCTGCTCAGCTCCTCCTGCTCTATAACACTCTGCCTGCAAATGATGTTTTGTAATTACATGTACTCTTTAATGCATTGTACCCCATCTTTAACTGCAACGTCACATAAATACACAAATACAATACAAAAATGTTATCAGATATATACAGTATTTCCATATGTTTATATTAGAAGCACTATTGAAAAACGTTTTACATTTTCGAACAGTTTAGATCAGGGGTGCACAACCTGCGGCCCGGGGGCCACATGCGGCCCTCGATACCATTCTGTGTGGCCCCAAACATCTGGTAAAAGACATGTAGGTCTATGTCTTATGGCTTCTTACATGTATCTTTCATGTATTCTCCTATTAGATGGGAGTCCTAGAACTGTAACTAGACATTTATAGCATATACTGTATGTTCAATATGCCGAAAATACAGTATTTCAGTTGGTAATACCCCTTTAAGTTTGATTTTCGGCCCTTGGAATTGGTTCAGGCTGACAATGTGGCCCCCAACCAGAAAAGGTTGTGCACCCCTGGTTTAGAACATACACAAGGTGTCTTATACAGCTGTCTGAATGATAAAAAACAAAAAAACTGGAACTCTAAACCCCTTAACCTACTCATCTAGGCGTGTAGTGAGTAGTGGTGAGTTTGAATATTCGAATCGCGAATTTTAATCGCAAATATCGCCACTTCAAGAATTTGCGAATATTTAGAATATAGTGCTATATATTCATATTCGCAAATAGTGTTGATTGCGAATATTTTAATTGCGAATTTATCACAAATTTATCGTGAATATCGACACTTAGCAACATCCCTGGCAACCAATAGGAAAGTTGCCTACCCCTTGTGTTGATCGCGAATATTTTAATCGCAAATTTTTATCGCAAATATATTACATTGCCGATTTTCACAATCAAGTAATTAATGACTGGAGATTACGAATTCTCGACTTTGCAAATTTATGGTAAATACTCGGCCAAAAATTTGCAAAATATAGCGAATTTGAATATTGCCTATGCTGCTCCTCACTAGTAGTGAGCATTTTGACCCCGAAGTTTTTCTTTGTAGGAATTAATGAAAAACAAGTGAAAAAAAATTAAAATTGCAAGTTTTTTTTCATTTTTTTGCACAGTGCACATAAAAATGAAGTTCACCCCACATTTTATCACTCTATGGCCCCTTTCACACGGGCGAGTTTTCCGCGCGGGTGCAATGCGTGAGGAGGACGCATTGCACCCGCACTGAATCCTGACCCATTCATTTCTATGTGGCTGTGCACATGAGCGGTGATTTTCACGCATCACTTCTGCGTTGCGTGAAAATCGCAGCATGTTCTATATTCTGCGTTTTTCACGCAACGCAGGCCCCATAGAAGTGAATGGGGATGCGGGAAAATCGCAAGCATCCGCAAGCAAGTGCGGATGCGTTGCGATTTTCCCACACTGTTGCTTAGCAACGGGACACAATCTCTATTATTTCCCCTTATAACATGGTTATAAGGGGAAATAATAGCATTCTTAATAAAGAATGCATTGTTAAATGATGAGGAAGGGGTTAAAAATAATAAAAGTTAACTTACCTTAGCCACTTGATCGCGTAGTCGCGATCTGTCCTCTCTTTCCTGCAGAATGTCTGATCTAAAGGACCTGTGATGACGTCACATCACATGGCCCAATCACATGCTTCATCACTATGGTGATGGAGCATGTGATTGGTCCATGTGACCATGTGACATCATCCAAGGTCCTTAAACACTATCCTCAGGCTGTGGATAGTGGTTGAGGACCTTGGATGATGTCACGTGGTCACATGGACCAATCACATGCTCCATCACCATAGTGATGGAGCAGGTGATTGGGCCATGTGATGCTGTGACATCATCACAGGTCCTTTACATCTTTCAAGCTAACGGAGAGGAGGCCGGGCTTCGCGATCAAATGGAACAGGTAAGTAATTATTAGTTTATTATTTTAACTCATTCTGCACCAGTTTAAACATTAGGGAGATGGCCAAGGGTATTATTTTACATTATAACTATGTTATAATGTGAAATAATACCAGCGAGACAATTTCTGACCCAAACATGCACTTCTGTGAAGAAGTGCAGGTTCGGGTCTGGGTACCAAAAGTGCCGATTTTTCTCCCGCGTGCAAAACGCATGACAGCGCTTTGCACTCGCAGGGAAAAATCGCGGCGATTCCCGCAACGCACCCGCACTGTTTGACGGTGCACGGTGGCACATTTAACCCACGTCCATTCTCAAGTAGCCAACACCATTGCCACTAAGTCCTTGTCCTTTCCTCTCTCCTCTGTTTTCTTACATATACTCTATGGTCACACAAAGACTTACAGCTATTACCCTCACTTGCACACTTGCCTCTAGGACATCTCCTGTGTAACATTCATCCTATGATTCTTTGCTTTATATAATTCTTAGCTTTAGGAGTAAGCTGAAACTGGACAAGTGAGTTCATTGACTATAGTAATTGTAGAGAGCACTCCATGCCGTGACAATTTCAGAAGGCCTTTTAGTACGTTGGATCTTCTTAACATTAAATCTGTTGAAAAGTTTTACTTCTTTTACAGCCTAACATAACTTATTTTGATGTTACATTGGAGGACCTACCTTGAAAAAGCCAAAAACCATGCTTACATCTAATAAGAGAACAACAGCCAACAGCTGTCTATGACTAGAAATGATGTCCTTCACTCGTTGCCTGCATCTTTCCCCTGTGACTGGGTATAAATCAGTCTTCATCTCTACATAGGTAATGCCAAAAGGCACAAATATGTTGTTCTGCTATTTTTTTGTTAGGTCCAGAGTTAGTCTTGTATTGTTTAGTTGTTTTTGTCAAAGCTGGCACTGAGACTGTTTATTACCGAACCAAATAAAGTGCTCTAAGCCAAATAGCAGACAGACACAAGGTAAATGCTAAATAGCGCATAACTTTAAGTTGGGACTATGAGATTCACAGCTATTGACTCCTTACTGACCAGAGTGTTTAGGTCTTAAACAACCAGACACCTTTTAGCAATATTTAAAATCTCTGCTCTTTCTGAACTCAAGATAGCCCATTTGAGTATTATCAGTGATTGTTGGCATTATGTGCGTGTATACAGAGAGCTATAGGGCACTGCTAAGAGGACCCCTGTGTACAACTGAACTCAGAAAAAAAGCAGAGACTTTAATGTATAAACTACAAGTTTTGCTGACTCTTACCCCATAAAGCTATATATCAATCTGCTCAGCTCCTCCTGCTCTATAACACTCTGCCTGCAAATGATGTTTTGTAATTACATGTACTCTTTAATGCATTGTACCCCATCTTTAACTGCAACGTCACATAAATACACAAATACAATACAAAAATGTTATCAGATATATACAGTATTTCCATATGTTTATATTAGAAGCACTATTGAAAAACGTTTTACATTTTCGAACAGTTTAGATCAGGGGTGCACAACCTGCGGCCCGGGGCCACATGCGGCCCTCGATACCATTCTGTGTGGCCCCCAAACATCTGGTAAAAGACATGTAGGTCTATGTCTTATGGCTTCTTACATGTATCTTTCATGTATTCTCCTATTAGATGGGAGTCCTAGAACTGTAACTAGACATTTATAGCATATACTGTATGTTCAATATGCCGAAAATACAGTATTTCAGTTGGTAATACCCCTTTAAGTTTGATTTTCGGCCCTTGGAATTGGTTCAGGCTGACAATGTGGCCCCCAACCAGAAAAGGTTGTGCACCCCTGGTTTAGAACATACACAAGGTGTCTTATACAGCTGTCTGAATGATAAAAAACAAAAAAACTGGAACTCTAAACCCCTTAACCTACTCATCTAGGCGTGTAGTGAGTAGTGGTGAGTTTGAATATTCGAATCGCGAATTTTAATCGCAAATATCGCCACTTCAAGAATTTGCGAATATTTAGAATATAGTGCTATATATTCATATTCGCAAATAGTGTTGATTACGAATATTTTAATTGCGAATTTATCACAAATTTATCGTGAATATCGACACTTAGCAACATCCCTGGCAACCAATAGGAAAGTTGCCTACCCCTTGTGTTGATCGCGAATATTTTAATCGCGAATTTTTATCGCAAATATATTACATTGCCGATTTTCACAATCAAGTAATTAATGACTGGAGATTACGAATTCTCGACTTTGCAAATTTATGGTAAATACTCGGCCAAAAATTTGCAAAATATAGCGAATTTGAATATTGCCTATGCTGCTCCCTCACTAGTAGTGAGCATTTTGACCCCAAGTTTTTCTTTGTAGGAATTAATGAAAAACAAGTGAAAAAAAATTAAAATTGCAAGTTTTTTCATTTTTTGCACAGTGCACATAAAAATGAAGTTCACCCCACATTTTATCACTCTATGGCCCCTTTCACACGGGCGAGTTTTCAGCGCGGGTGCAATGCGTGAGGAGGACGCATTGCACCCGCACTGAATCCTGACCCATTCATTTCTATGTGGCTGTGCACATGAGCGGTGATTTTCACGCATCACTTCTGCGTTGCGTGAAAATCGCAGCATGTTCTATATTCTGCGTTTTCACGCAACGCAGGCCCCATAGAAGTGAATGGGGATGCGGGAAAATCGCAAGCATCCGCAAGCAAGTGCGGATGCGTTGCGATTTTCCCACACTGTTGCTTAGCAACGGGACACAATCTCTATTATTTCCCTTATAACATGGTTATAAGGGAAATAATAGCATTCTTAATAAAGAATGCATTGTTAAATGATGAGGAAGGGGTTAAAAATAATAAAAGTTAACTTACCTTAGCCACTTGATCGCGTAGTCGCGATCTGTCCTCTCTTTCCCTGCAGAATGTCTGATCTAAAGGACCTGTGATGACGTCACATCACATGGCCCAATCACATGCTTCATCACTATGGTGATGGAGCATGTGATTGGTCCATGTGACCATGTGACATCATCCAAGGTCCTTAAACACTATCCTCAGGCTGTGGATAGTGGTTGAGGACCTTGGATGATGTCACGTGGTCACATGGACCAATCACATGCTCCATCACCATAGTGATGGAGCAGGTGATTGGGCCATGTGATGCTGTGACATCATCACAGGTCCTTTACATCTTTCAAGCTAACGGAGAGGAGGCCGGGCTTCGCGATCAAATGGAACAGGTAAGTAATTATTAGTTTATTATTTTAACTCATTCTGCACCAGTTTAAACATTAGGGAGATGGCCAAGGGTATTATTTTACATTATAACTATGTTATAATGTGAAATAATACCAGCGGGACAATTTCTGACCCAAACATGCACTTCTGTGAAGAAGTGCAGGTTCGGGTCTGGGTACCAAAAGTGCCGATTTTTCTCCCGCGCGTGCAAAACGCATGACAGCGCTTTGCACTCGCAGGGAAAAATCGCGGCGATTCCCGCAACGCACCCGCACTGTTTGACGGAGTGCACCCGCGACGGCACAAATTTAGCTTGAAAATGTTTGAGACCCCATTGCGCACTTGTACGAGCATAGAGCTGCTAAAACAATTAAAGAAAGCCCCATAATTTACCAAATTTTAGAAACTAGACCTCTCAAATTATTCAAAACTAATTTTTACAAACTCTTTTAACCTAGGTCTTCCACAAGATTTAAAGAAAAATGGGGGTAAAATTTTAAAATGTCATAGTTTTTTACGGATTTTCTAATTTAATCAATTTTCCTTTAACAAAGCAAGGGTTAACAGCAAAATAAACATTAATATTTATTATCCTGATTCTGCAGTTTATAGAAACACCCCATATGTGGTGGTAAACTGCTGTATGGGCGCACCATTTTGGCTTTTGGTGGGCAGACTTCACTAGAATGGTTTTCAGGTGCAATGTCGCACAGTGGCGGGTAAGACCCTGAGGGAACCCTACAGTGGAAAAACCCAAAAAGTGACCCTATTTTGGAAACGTGCTTTGATACAACAGGCATTTCATAATTTTTTTTTTTAAATAGGATCATGAAATGAAAAATGACATTATCTTTCAATTTTTACAAAAGGTAATATGAGAAAAAGCAAGCCAAATTTTGTTACATATTTTTTCCTGAGTACGACAAGACCCCCCCATGTGGTCAGAAACTGCTTTTTGGAAACACTGCAGGGTTGAGAAGAGAAAAAGCACTATGTAACTTTGAGGCCTTGTTTGGTGATTTATACAGCACTGGCCGACAACTGCCCTCTGAAGTAGTATAAAAAAGAAACTCCCAAGAAGTGACTACACTTTAAAAACCACATAATTTACAAAGGGGTTTTGTGAGCATTTTGACCAGCAGCTGGTGCAAAGTAAAAATTGCACTTTTTCACGGATATGTCATTTCAATGGCCAATATGTTGTGCCAAGTGTGTGCCAGTGTGAAAAGCAGGCCCTCTTATTATCATGCTGTGCTTTCCGGTTTTAGAAAAACTGTAAGGCCTCTTTCATACGAGCGTGTCCGGATTAGGTCCGGATGCGTTGCGGATGTGTTCAGTGAAAACTGTGCGAATTTCGTAGGCAAAGCCATTCAGTTTTGCCTGCGATTGCATTCAGTTGTTCAATTTTTTCCGCGCGGGTGCAATGCGTTTCGATGCGTTTTTCACGCGCGTCATAAAAAACTGAAGGTTTACATCTCCTAGCAACCATCAGTGAAAAACGCCAGCGCACCGCGCACTTGCTTGCGGATGCAATGCGTTTTTCACGCAGCCCCATTCACTTCTATGGGGCTAGGGCTGCGTGGAAAACGCAGAATATAGAACATGCTGTGATTTTCACGCAACGCACAAGTGATGCGTGAAAAAAAACGCTCATGTACACAGACCCATTGAAATTAATGGGTCAGGATTCAGTGCGGATGCTATGCGTTCACATCACGCATTGCACCCGCGCGGGAAACTCGCTCGTGTGAAAGGGGCCTAAGTGTGGACCTTATCTTTTGCCTGGACATACAAGAGGGCTCAGCAGTATAAGAGCACCATGCACATTTGAGCGCCAGTGTGGTGATTTATGCATCTTCTTCTGACAACTGTAGAGGCTCTGGGGTGAAATAATAAATGGAACCCCCAACTGCCCATTTTATGAATAATAACTTTTTATTGGTAATTTATCAGTAGTACAAACAGATTAATTTATCAGCTGTTACATTCCATAAAGCGGTACATTAAGACGTTGGTATTCAAAGCATAAGGGTTGGATGTACACAGAGTTAATTCAACAAAAATAAATTTGCTGACCACAAAAGAGATTCCTGTGTCACAACAATCCAATCAGTAAGTAAATCAATAAGTAAATAAACAGTTCAACAAAAAATAAAGTAAACTATCAAGCAGCAAAAGGTTCCCAGGGGGTATTTTAAGTTAGGCATTGTAGTCTAAGATATAATAGGCTGGCTTAAGGGGAGTACAATGGGTGAGCTATCCAAGGGGCCCAAATTGCGTCCCTTTTTCTAGGATTAACAATGGTGTGTGGTAAGCGGGATTCATAGCAACAAGTGGTGTTAAGCAGGGAAACAACCTCCTGTATGGGAGGGGGAGTCGCGTATTTCCAGTGGCGGGTAATTACTAGCTTAGCGCTCAAAAGAATGTGTCCCACCAGGCCTCTACAGGAGTTATCAACCTCGTCGATACCTGGAAATAGAAGAGCAAGGGATGGAGATGGGGGGACTATCTTGGCGGTAATTTGCGATACTAAGGCAAAAATTTGATTCCAATAAGGTCGTAGCTTGGTGGAGCCCCACAGGGTATGGTAAAGAGAACCCACGCTACCGCATTCTCTCCAACAGCAAGCTGACACTCCAGGGTACATCCGGCTAAGCCTCTCTGGGGTGAAATAGCATCTCAGGAGCGTTTTCACTCCTGCCTTATAATGTGTAACACCCAACTGCCCATTTTGGAAGATCCAACCCTTAAGATATAATGGGGTGGAGTCAGCATTTTGACTCCACTGTATTTTGTAGAAATTAATGAGCGGCGGATCATGCAAAATGAAAATTACTATTTTTCCACAGATATGGCATTTTAGTGCCCCATATGCTGTAACCAGCTGGTGCTATCTAAGACACACCACACCACTTAAATTGTTAGGTGGGTTCTACTGGGTATGGAAATTCCCTAAACGTAGAAGCAAAAATACTGTATTAGCACACAGCAGTGCTCAGAAGAGATAGAGCGCCTTTTGACTTTTGGAGGACAGATATTGCTGGAATGGTTTTCAGGCACTACACCACAGTTGCAGACCCCCTGAGGTACCCATACAGTTAGGAAACCCCCAATAAGTGACCTAATTTTGGAAACTACACCCCTCAAGTTATTCATCAAGGGGTGTATCAGCATTTTGACACCAAAGGTATTTTGCACAAATTAACAAGAAGGGGACTATGCAAAATGAACATTTTACAAAATTGCATGAAAAAAGCATTTCAGTGCAAAATATATTATGGCCAGCTAGTGCCATCTGAGACAAACCATGTCCCTTTAATTGTCAGGTGGGTTCTACTGGGTATGGAACTGACATTAAAGAGGACCTTTCACTGGTCCACAGTTTATGAGGCAAATGTTTATACATGCAGAGCGGCGCCCAGGGATGACCCTGCACTTACTTGTTTCCCTGGGTGCCGCTCCGTTTGTCCTCTGTAGCCCCCGGTACTGGCGCGCACACTTCTCCTATTTTTGCCTGGGGCGGAGACATCTTCTTTTGCCCTGGGTGTCTCCTTCTCCCAAGGCTGGAGCGCTGGCCAATCGCAGCGCCCAGCTCATATCCTGGATATGTAGGTACCAGTACAGTTGTTTTCTGCCAACCATACGTTTTTTTATTGTTCTCTTTATGGAGATGTGTGGGGGTTTATTTTTTGCAGGATGAGTTGCCATTATCATTGGTTCTATTTTGGAGTACATAAGATGTTTTCATCTCTTTTATTTTGCCTTTTGGGAAGCAGGATACAGAAATGCAGCAATCCCGACATTGCTTTTTGAGTTTTATTATTGTGGCATACACCATGCAGGAAAAATGACATGCTATCTTTATTAGGTTACATGCACACGACCGTTTGTGTTTTGCGGTCCGCAAATTGCGGATCCTCAAAAAAAAGGATGACGTTCTGTATGGCAACCTTTTTTTTTTGTGGATCCGTTTTTTTTGCGGATCTATTGTAATAATGCCTATCCTTGTCCGCAAACTAGAAAAAAATAGGACATGCTCTATTTTTTTTGCGGAGCTACGGAACGGACATACTAATGCTGGTGTGCTGTCAGCGTTTTTGCGGACCCATTGAAATGAATGGGTCCACATCCTATCCGCAAAAAAAAAAAAGGAATGGACACGGAAACAAAATATGTTTGTGTGCATGTAGCCTTAATCTGCTGGTTAGTACGATTAAAGAGATACCAACTTTATATATTTTTATTTTTATTTTACCACTTTTACACAAAGCATTTTTAATTAAAAAAAAAAAGATGTTTTTGTGTCACCATTTTCTGAGAGACTCATTTTTTTTTTTTTCTGGCGATGGTCTTGTGTGGGGACTCATTTTTTAAAGAATGAATGGATGTTTTTATTGGTACAATTTTGGGGTATATACCACTTTTTGATTGCTTGATATTATAATTTATTGGAGGTGAGGTGATGAAAAAATAGCTGCTCTGGCATAGTTATTATTATTTTTTTACAGCATTCATCTGAAGAGGTAGATCCTGTGAAATATTTGTAAAGCTGGTCATTACAAACGTAGTGATACCAAATATGAGTTTTTACCGAAGTCGGTGGTTACAGCAGGGGCTCCGTTGCCAGTAACACCCGGCCACCGCCTCTGATTTAGCGGTCACTGTATTTATACAGCGCTCTGGAATAAAACCTGTGATCTATATATACAGCATTTGCTCACTATCGGGTTAAAGATAAAAATACATAAAGTGCAGTGAATGTCATGGATTCTCACCTTGTTTGTGTAGTACGTATCATCTCAGATACCTTCTGCATGTAATCTGTGGCTAGCACAACAACTTCTTCATCTTCAGAAAAGTTTTCATGGAATATCCTGTCCAAAAGGTGTTTCCATTTAATCTACAGTGAGCAATAAAATAAGACATGGTAGAAAAAATGCAATGGACAAAAACAAACATGTGCAATCAGCGCACAGCCTGGTTAATCCTCTGTGCACAGATCCTTGTCGAAACAAATACATCTGGGAGGCAAAGAAGCAGTTCCAGCACTAGAGTTTTGTAATAAAGCTGTAGATTCTTTATTGAAAATGATTAAAATAGTCCATGTCTCCGAAACAGGTCTACGCGTTGCCGCACTAAGCCTAGTCCTTATTCATGACCTGTCGGGGACACGGACATTTAACATGTGTATTACCGGAAGCGTGCGCTCCGGGTATGCTCAAGCTGTATGCACCAGCCCCTGCCAGAGAGAATGGCCAAAAGGCCACAGTTCACAGTTTCTGGTCGCTTCATTTCCCTAAAAATTAAATAAAAAGTTATCAAAAAGTCATACACACCCCAGAATGGTATCAATGAAAGGTGCAGATCGCCCAGCTAAAAAAGGAATGTTGACACAGCTCTGTACATATAACTACAAAAATGTTATAGAGATCAGAATATGGCGACAAAAAAATAAAACTATTATTTTATCAGTATGAAAACACAAGAAAAACTATACATATAAGGTTTCGCCAGATTAGTACTGACCTGTAGAATGAAAGTAACTAGTCAGTTTTTTTCGCACATCGAACGTCGTAAATAAAAAAAATACTATAAAACTGTGGCAGAGTTACTTTTTTCCCAATTCCACCCCATTTGGAATTGTTTTCCCGCTTCACACTACATCGCATGTAATATGAAATATGGTGTTGGAAATTACAACTTGTCCTGCAAAAAACAAGCCCTCATACGGCTATGTGAATGGAAAAATAAAAAAGTTATGGCTCTGATTGTCCACACTGGAAACTAGTATCAAGAGTTTTGAAATCCTTATCAGTTTATCAGCATGGATCTTCACAAGATTAAGGAGCCTACACACCAAATGCTTGTCTTGTTAACTGCTACGGTATCTGTCCTGACAAATCCATGCACACACAGAGCAAAGCATATATACGTGTTTTCAATAGGTAGAGAGGAGAAACTGCTGCCAGAAATCTCTTAACTTCTGGAAGAACAAAAGAATCAGTGTTGTCAGATTATGTTACGGGAGAGTCAGGAGCTCCCATACACATTAGATTGTCAATTGGTCCCAACTAAAATGGCAGGTTTGGCCCACAATAGCCTACTTATTTAAAGAGATGAACACCTTTCTAGCCTCTTTATAGGAAATGTCTAATTTGGGTATGCTGAGTTAATAGTGAAAGAGGGTTTCCTCAATTATATCCAGCAATTTACTGATGTGAAAAAAGAAAAAGATCATACCTGATTGCTGAGGCATCTGATCTTCCATGCTGGCTGGTCCCTTTCTACGCTGTTTTCTATGCCAACCAGTGTCGGACTTGGGTGGCTAGGGCCTACCAGTAAAATTCATTCTGGGTGCCCACTATACAGATACATGCATATATTACCCGTTCACACAGAAGCAGACAGCAGCAAGATGTTACTTGGTGATTCATTATGAGGGTTCCCTAGGAAGATACTGGCTGGCCTGCCTCGTTGTCTAGAAGTCATGTCATCTAGCCAATGCATCTATAATAATAAACTGATAAATAATCCACCCAGTTTTTGATATGGACATAGGCTGGTTGAGATATGGTACTCTTCTTATCTATATGTAGTGCAGTTACTCTGCTGTGCTATGTGGCATTTGTGCAGGGGGTGGAGGGGGGGAGGGCTAGGGGCCCACCGGGGAATTCCCCTGTGCCCCTGTGGGCCAGTCCAATCCTGACCCCTACTTTTGTATGTTGGCAATTCACATAAAAAAATGTCTTTTAATGATATATTCTCAACGGTGGCTCCTATCATAGTACTTTTATTGCCTTATACATAAATGTAATTCAATGTTATTATGTAAAACATTCTAAAAAATTCTAATAAAAATCATTTTTGAAAGAATAGAATTCTTTAGAATTGAGAAGATCCCATAACATTGAAGGACAAAGCTCCTTCCTGTAAAACTATTGAATTGCTACTATTTTGAGATACCTATTTTTTTTACAACTTGTACAAGATATTGAAAGTGGAACACTCAGAGAAGTGTAATGGAGTGGAATAAATCTCAGCCGCACAACCTACGCAGTTCACACAGGTTGTTTGAAGAACAGTGGGAATTAAACTGCATTCACTTTACAATCTGAGAGGTTCACTTTAATAAATGAAACAATGGAAAACTCTGGGTAACTTTTCTGAATTATTAAAATAATCTGTAAAATTAACATACCAGAACTACAAATCGTATGACTCCAGTCCCTCATATCCAAGCTTACACATTACTCTGGTTACTATGTTACCTATCTTACTATGGTTGTATGTTAATGGGCTTTACAGGATTGCAAAAATGATGCCCCTCTCTGGCATTATTCAATGCTCAGCAGCTATTGGCGGAAGTTGTGCCATACAGACTTTCAGCTCAGCGCGCCCTGCTGTACACGCCTACACCCAATACTGTTATGATTCTTTTTAGCTACTTCCTCCTATCTTTTAGTTCAAACAGCACATCCATGGGGCAGACAGAGTAGAAGGTCTTGAAGAGTCTTTATGCTTATCTGGCAGCAGCTTGTTCTCCTTACTGTAATAAACATAGACGCTCTGCACATCTGACTATGCATGTTCATGGGGAGTCGGGAGACAAAGCCATGACAAACTTGACCATGAGCTATCTTTTTGTGTATGAACAACCTATCCTTGAAAAATATGATAAAAAGCCCTTTACAAAGCCCTGGTTACAGCAAGACCAGTTAATTTGGACTCAGTACTATGTTCTTTCACACTCCCATCATGCAGAAATCATACTCACATATGGCGCGATTTGCTGCAGTTGAGATATGGTGACCTTGTTGTACATAGTGCTTATATCTCGCCGATGTCATCAAATTCTGAGATTGTGATCTTAAGGGTGAAAGAAAAAAATTAAATGACAATGGATCACATGGCCTTGTTCAATAATTGTTAAGAGTGACTGGTAGAAATCACACTTATTATGGTATAATTAGTCATTAGAAGCAGACTGTGATTGTCATCTGATGATATACATATACTGTATCTAAGCAGCTTACATTATTTGGCGGATTATAGCTTGAAGTCATAATGATTTTGGCGCAAACACTTACATTGGCAAGATCTTGTTCTAGTAGAAGAATTTCTTGGGCCTTTTTTTGCACATTCTCAACACCTAGGAGGCTTAGGATCTTCTGCATGAACTCTTTATAAGCTACCAAAATCTAGAATAAAATAAAATGTTGTCACTTCTGCATTGTAAGGCTAGGTTCACACCTGAGGCACATTTTCCAGTAAAGGAACAGAGAAACAGAAAAAATAGATATGGCGGCATATGATGGACATCAATGGCGGCTGATGGACCTCATTGACTATAAAGGGTTTGTTGGAGTTCCTTTAATGCGCTTTGTCATTTTACCAGACAAAATAGCGTTGCATGCAGAAGTATTTTGTCCTTCATTGTCATCTCCTAATGGAACCCCCACTGCAGACGAGCCTAAAGAGGTTCTTCAGAAATAGTTTTTAACAAGTGCCTGCATCCTGCCTTTGTAAACAGAAGATTCATACTTACCTTATCTTCGCCTGCTCCGCCATATCCCGGTCCCCACAGTGTTTACATCAGGCACAGCATGTGCATGATCACATGCTCCACTGCAGCCAATGACGGCCTCAGAGGGGATGTGCTGCTTTTGGTCATGTGAACATTGAAGCCAGTTATTGGCTGCAGAGGAGCATGTGACCATGCCCATGCAGCGCTGGATGTAAACACTGTGGGGACTGGCACATGAACACAGCAGAGGCAGTGTGGAAGACTGGAGTAGTGGGGAGCAAGTAAGCATGAAACTTTTGTTTGGAGAGGCAGGCTGCAAGCACTTGCTTAAAACTGAATTTTTCCAAAGAAGTCCTTTAAGTATATAGTAATATGTATAGTTAGTATTCTAATGTACAGCATTCATTAGAATTTGTGATCTAAGTTCTTTATTAATATAGTACCAGCATATTCTGTGGTGCCAGCACTTTACAATTGGGGAAGTAATAGGCAAGTAAAAGGACAAGAATTCAAAACAAAAGAACAAAGAGATAAAAGGGGAGAGGTCCTTACAACGTAAATATTACACTAGTCGGAGAGCATGCATATTACACTCTCCAGCCAACTGAACTATAGTATTTGCTCAGAATAAAAAATATTTGAAAGAATTGGAATAAAAGTAAACTGGCCTTTGGTAGAGTGGGAATATTTGAGAAAGTTTGCATCGCTATTAGTTGCACGTAGAAAGATTTACATTTTCGTTTGGCTGGAAGACTCATCCCGGAAATGTCTGTTCGATCTTGGTAAACCACCACCAATCATTCATAATGGTGATTATTAAAAGGAAAATACTGAAGTAGATGTGTCTCTTATAACACCAACACATACCACGAAGCCGTACAGAGGTCGTCACAATTCACAATTAGACATTTATGTGCTTGTTAATTTTACATTTAACTTTCATTTTAAGTTAACAAATGCGCAGACCAGAAGAACGGATACGTCAATGCGGTATTTTTAATGCCGGATTTGGTAACCAATACATTTCAATGTAAATGAATGCCAGATCTGGCATACCGGCAAATTTTCCGGAATTTTGGTTGGAGATAATACTGCAGTATGCTGCGGTATTTTCTCCGTCCAAAAAACGTGCAGCGACTGAACTGAAGACATCCTGATGCCTCCTGATCGTATTTCTCTCCATTCAGAATGCATTAGGATAAAACTGATCAGTTATTTAACGGTATTGAGCCCCTAGGACGGAACTCAATGCCAGAAAAGAATAACGCAAGTGTGAAAGTACCCTTACAAACACAATGCTATTTATCTGTCTTATACCTTTTCACTGTCTTCATCCTGCCCCAGGTAGAGAGTTCTCTCTGGAAGAGTCAGGCCATCTTGATCAATCTGTAAATTAAAGAACCAAGAAGCAAAATGATGGACCATACTTTTAGAGGCTCGAAGGGTTAGCATTCTAACACGGATTGTCTACCCTCAGGACAAGCGATGAATATTAGATAGGTGGGAGCCCTTGTTCCATTCAGTTAAAATGAGTAAGAGCTCATGCACACATGGATACTGGCCGTGTGCATTCCACGAACGTCCTGCCATCTATAGAACAGTCCTATCCTTGTCCATAAGGCTACTTTCACACTAGCGTTTTTTGAGGATCCGTCATGGATCTTCAAAATCGCTTCGCTACAATAATACAACCGCATGCATCCGCCATGAACGGATCCAGTTGTATTATGTCTTCTATAGCCATGACGGATCCGTCTTGAACACCAAGTCAATGGGGACGGATCCGCTTTCTCGGACACAATCTGGCACAATAGAATCCGTCCCTATTGACTTACATTGTGTGCCAAGATGGATCCGTTAGGCTCCACTTCGTCAGGCGGACAGCAAAACGCTGCAGGCAGCGTTTTGGTGTCCGCCTTCAGAGCGGAATGGTGAATGAACGGAGGCAAACTGATGCATTCTGAGCGGATCCTTTTCCATTCCGAATGCATTAGGGCAAAACTGATCCGTTTGGTCATGGGCTCTCAAAAGCAGTCCAATCTCAGAAACGGAAAGCCAAAACGCTAGTGTGAAAGTAACCTAAAACGGACAAGTATAGTACATGTTCGATTTTTTTGCAGGTGCCGTGTAACGATCATTGAAGTGAATGGGTTCACATCGGATGCGGACAAAAAAAACGGTCGTGTGCATAAGCTCTAATGCTGCAATGCGGCCATGAAAAATATGACATTCTGAGTACAAACACCATGAAAAATATGACATTCCGAGTACGAACATCACACAGGGCAATGCAAACACTGAAGAGGCTGCAGTGCAGAGCAGCCATATTGTTTATAACCTTTGCCTCTGAGCAACCTATGGTAAAACTGCCACTTGGTGTTAAATTAATTTCAAGGTGACAATAAATATGGCTGCGCTTCACTTTTGTAAAAATATACCACAAATGAGCAAATGGTAATACATGTCAGTAAATAAAACAAACATAATAACCATAAAGCGTAAAATATAGTGTGAAAAGGGTCAATTAATAATTGTGGGTGGAAATCCTCTTGATCCTTTCTGAATATAAATTATGAAGGGAGTTGGACACTTTACCTGGAACTAATTGTCTCATAAACAAAATAAAAAACACATACTGTAGGGGAAGATTTATCAAGACCGATGTTTTCTATGATATCCCCTGCGCTGCCGGATGATGCATCTTTATGAGGAGGTGCAGGTCATAAATTAGGCGCATCCTCCGGCAGTCCATGAGCCTAAACTGAAATTTCAGTTTTTTTTTTATGTCAGAAAGCTTGCATAATTGAAGATAAGCCTGTAGGGCCCATTGGCCCCACCTCTTTCCCGAACTCACCACGACTGCCGGCGGTGTATGAAGTGCCATTTAAACAGTTGCAGATATGGGGTCTGCGACTTTTGTACACCAGAAAAGTGGCGCGGGGAAAATGATACATTTCCCCCTTGTGTCTTTGCCCCATTTTTGTAGCACCGTACCACACAGTGTTGGTGACTTTTTTACACCAGAAAACTAGTGGGTGGAGATTGCACATTTCTATATTGTAAAGTTTTGAATATACTTGACCATTAACTAAGAAATATTGACCAGTGACAAGGATATAATATAATGATTACATTCACGATAAGCTGAGTGCTCTACTTGGCGGTGTCCAGAACCCCCATAGAGACCAATAGAGCAGCAGGAGTAGCAGTGAGCATGCTTGACCTGCAGCTCCATTCTTTTCAGAAAGCCTGTGGGGTACAGGGTCCCCGTTCTTGTGATGGGCGAGAATCCCATCAGTAGCAACTGTGAATAGGGGATAACTTGCCAAAACCAGAATATCCCTTTAAAGGGGTTGTCCAGGTTCAGAGCTGAACCCAGACATACCCATATTTTCACCCAGGCAGTCCCCCTAACAAGAGCATCAGAGCATTTCATGCTCCGATACTCTCCTTTGCCCTGCGCTGAATCGCGCAGGCAAAAGGCATTTTCCGGAGATCCGGTGACGTACCCGGCTCTCCTTATGGCTGCCAGGCAAAGGCGGGCTCACTGCTGGGCAGGCTTTAGCTCTGCCCTAGCCTGTAAAATGGCTAGGGCAGCTCTAAAACCAGCCCATTAGAGCCGGTGACATCACCGAACACACTGCTGGGCGGAGGTTTATTGTGTGTTACTGTAAATATAAAAACCCTTGCTCTCCGCGATCCTGCGCAGGGCAAGGGAGTGCATCGGAGCATTTTCATCAGGGGGCTGCCTGGGTAAAAATATGGGTATGTCCAGGTTCATCTCTGAACCCGGACAACCCCTTTAATGGATCTATAAATGTATAACCTAACATAATATCATATCTTATGAACGTTATTGTTGCTTGGTTAAATTGATTGAGAGAATTCTATATGTTTACTACTCTTGGACTGTGAATCTTTATTTTGTGCATCACAGTACTGTATTACTAGGTAAAATCTGCAAATATATGATGTCATGAAATATTCCCTTCTATAATTCAGCCTTAAAAATAGATGAATAAATTGTAACTAGAGCTGAACCACTGCAGATTCTCCCATAAACTTTTCCTGAGCAAATAGTTTGTGGTTGAATTTTGGGCCGTTCTTTTCCTTCTCCTGCTGCTACTTCTCATATTTCCCTGCTGGTGCCTAATTGACCCAGAATGCTTTGCAAACAGTGGGGAGTCTTGAACAGCAGCAGTTTGAGAAAGAAATTACCGGCAGCAATAAAAAAATTCTTAAAAAGAAGCTAAGATATTAAAGTTAGTGTCCAGACAGAAAAGTCTTATAGTAAAACCACAGGAAGAGAAAAGCTGGTATGGCGACTGTTCAGTATGCGGAATATTTTGTAGGCTCTTTCTGAATTCCACAAAGCTCTCTTAAACTACAGCAGTTACGTATTGTTGTGAAATTGTATTTTACTGATGCACACAGTACACTGTTATATCATTCTCATTCTGATATGAATGTTGGCTCTGTATCATTTTAAAAAGCATTTTAATAAGCTCAATTATAATCTTATTTCCATGTTTGGAAGGCATGGTGAAAGAAATAATTTCCTATATCCAGGGTCATATTACCATGAAGGCACATATGGCATGCGCTTGGGTTCTTCATCATTTTGGGACCTTGGGGTGTTTCAACATCTGCTCTCCATAATGGCAATTTGGTGATGAGAAAAGGTGGGGAGATGGTCAAGCATGTGATTTTTAAATCTATCGGCATTGCTGGGCCAGCTGTCTAGGTAACCCATAGACTTCCCAAAATAACACAAGTCTTACATGTGATTGTGATAGGGGTCATTTGAGTTCCAGTACCAACTTCTATGCTGGCCCTTGGCACATGTGCAGGCTCCTTTTAAACTTTATATATTTACAAATGGTCCATAAGACCAATAACGCCCAGTTACTAAAACATAACATTTAATAGATCCATGATTAAAAATATCCAAAAGAAAAATGAAAAGTGTTTAAAACTATCAGCTGTGTCCGATGGTTTTTATGTTTCTTTATCTCTTATGCATGTTGCTTTGCTAGCTAGTTGAGCAGGGAGGTGGTACCTGCGCGCTGATTGACAGCTCACTGCTAACGGTTCCTGTGCTGTAACACTTCTTATCTAGATCCTACATACTCCATGGATACCTATGTGCACACTCTGTGTTAAAACTCTCAAACACTGCCCCCCAACTTGTTTCACCAGTTATACTGGTGTCTTCAGAGGAACCGAACAGAGTCCTCAGAATTCCTGGACCCATCCATTCCATTTTTGCCCCGGTGCTTCCATCAACCTTAATCTAGCCCTTCCTATACTGATGCCTCAATGCGCATAAAGTCTATTACATTTAAGATAATAATAATAATTATTATTAATAATAATACTTTTTTTTTATTATTGACCTGTAGGTATATACTAACATCAATCTTTAATCATGATGTCATCACCACATGGCTGCAGCTTTAAATTGTGTCTCATTCATCCTAAAGCTTTGTGAAGGCCAAGAAAAGGTTGTCTCTTGTGGGCAATCTGTTTTTAGAAGAGTCCTCTGATGATAAACTCATGGCTGGGTATTCTGCTGCTGTAATCTGTGAGATACATGGCACCACCACAAGGGAAATGAAGCATTACATTGTGACACTTGATTTCAATGGACTGTTTGTCTAATGCATGGATGCAGTGGATCTTCCAGAGTGTGAAGTGCTTTTGTTTAGCTTCTCTTCACTCTGAAGGTCCTGTACAGGGCCCCCTTAACATAGAACTGCCTAATAGTGTATTTGGATAGCAGTCGATACAGTAACTGTGGAAGAAGTATATTTGCACACATGATATTGCTGGCTTTAAAGTCAAGCCATTTTGATGGATGCAACCTAATGCATCCATAATGTGACTACAGCTCATGCGTAATCAGACTTTTGAGGCGCTAGTACAAAGGCTATATATGTCTTACAATAAGGCCACTTTCACACAGTCAGTATCTGGTCAGTGTTTTTCATTAGTATTATTAACCCAAAAGCAGGAGTGGATCCAAAATACAGAATAGGCACAGGTTCTAGTCCTGGATTTCACTTAGAGATAATGATCCAAAATACTAACCAAACACGAATCATGGGAAAGTGGCGTAAAGATTAAATATTATCACTAAACAGCGGGTTAGTGGAAAGCGGTTGTGTTTGTGCAGGCAATTGCTACAGACCTGCAGTATAATGCACCATTATCGGTTAATATGCTACTAGGGTGGCAGGTAGAATGTGGTCCATGTAATGGCACATGTTCTGGTTGAATGGTGCTTTCTTGCACAGTTAATTTCTCTGTCATTGTTACTCTCTCTTACTATTCCTCTCACAAACTGAAATTCTTTCTCTCCTCCTTTTTCTCTTCTTTGCTACTTGGCCTGAGCGTATGAGGGAAGCCAGCCAAGACATTAAGACAAATTATACAGTATAAAAAAAGATAATCTATAAAGTGATTCTGAAGGTCGTGGTGACCTTCGGGGAGCTGGCCAAAAACCCCCTCTGAGTTGGCTTTACTAGACTTTCCTCCTCCCTTCTCACATCCTGGAGCGGGAAGGGATGAGCCAGTTTCCATGGTTGTTTCTTCATTTACAACACCTTTTTTTAGCATTTACTCAGCAGGTCAGTGTGGTGGACACAGTGCTTATTATGTATATAGTTATATACTGTGCTTTAGATACCTAAAAAACGAACTAAATATATCTAGTGAAGAGTTTGAATATCACAGTCTCCCAAGAAATTGAAACTAACAGATTTAATAAACTAATAAACTAAATTCTATGATTTCTAAACTGTATTTATATAGTTAAGAATGTGCCCTGGACAGGCGTCCCCTGAAAGAAACTGCAGGACATTAATCTAGGTTACACCTCATCACATCCCTCTTACCACTGAGGCACTCTAATGGCTTACACTGCATGCATTTCCTTGTCACTGCGAAATGTAGATGCTCATGTTTTAACATTGTATCTGCATCTCGCAGAAAAGCTTTCAGCTGGGAAGTACGTCCTCCTGAAAATTCCAGTAAGTCCAGTATGTGACATTTGTAGTGATGGGGAGGAACATCACACTTAAACTAATTCTGGGGACAGAGTATTGACCTCACAAATTATATCTGCAAGAAAAATCAATACATCATTGCTGTGACTGTCATACTGTCGGCACTTAACCCTGTAATATCTGCTAGCAGTGTAGCTATATATTGGTGCCTAGGTTAGAGTGGCACATGGGCACTGGGGACTCAACAATATTTTTCAGTAGGACCTTTTATAGTTTCTTCATCATAGTTTCTACATGCATTGCCAATCATTCATACCTTTCTTTTCCTTATGCTTTATAGTCATAATACTATTGTTACAATGTTTTCAGAATACATTAGCTATAGTTGTAGCCTCCTAACAAATGCAGTAGATGGCTTCACTACAAAATAGGGTGAGACAACTAAGAAAAATCACATTCTAATTGACAATTGTCATTACTAAACAGGGTTGGACAGGCCCACCAGAAGGGTGGACTGGCCATAGACCCGTACAGGGATATCTCCCAGTGGGCTGATGCCCAGGGGTCTACCCAAGCCCTCCTCATGGCCTCTGGTCAGGTACATAACAATCTGATATTCTCAGCATGAATTAATGCTAGAAGCATTAGATACTTAGGTCCCCTCCTGAATTCAACTGTATTGCCATCCTCAGGACGGTTATACAGTTGCCTCTGCAGAAGTATTGTGTGCCTCACTGTGGTATTTGGTTCTGATGAGGTAGTATTTTGTGCTGCTTTAAAGGGGTTGTCCCACTTCGCATTTTCATACTTACCTGCTGCAAGCCCGCAATTCACTTCCTGGATTATGGCTGGGGGCGGGCTTCATCTTGATTGAAGTCTTCTCCCGGCCGGGCCGCGCGCTGGACTGAACACAGCTCTGTACTATACTGCATAGGAAAAAGTCACCATGGCGCATGCTGCGGCGGTGTGCGCTGTTCAGGACAGCGCGGCCACCGTAATTCGAGTGAAGAGCGGTGGCTGTAACCAGGGGAGACCGAATGGCAACAATCAGGTAAGTGGGGATGAATTTCTTAAAAAGGGTGGGAATTGGGTAATTTAATATATTTACAAAAATGATCACTGTCAAATCATTAACAGATTTAACAGTGATGATTATGATGGGAATACCCCTTTAAGGTTTTCCTTCTTTTGCCCCGCCTTCTGTCAAATTGGACACCTCTACAACATGAGGCCACTTTTAGTCTTTTTTTCCAGAGCCACTTTAAGTTCTCACTCCACCCCTGCCCACCAGAGTACCAGAGCGTCCTCTAGCGGGCCCAGTGTCTGAAGCTACAGTGAGCCCCAGAAGTCCAGAAGAAAAATCGAATTTGGAGCTGATCACTCACCACTAGGGTCTATTTCTGCGATTCAAAAGTATTAGACTTTATTGATAACATCGGGATTTTGCTCCAAGAATAATTTCACCTGCCGGGCCCAAGGAACATCAGTCTGACACTTTAACTATGTTAACTTAAAGGGCTTAAAATATTAAACTAACTCCTTAACCACAGGATAAGGTATGTGTCTGATCAGTAGGAGTTTGACCACTGGGACCCCCACTGCTCATGAGAATGGGGGTCCCAAGTCCCCAAGATGATTGGAGCTGTGGTAAAGCATGTGAGCTGCCACTCCTTTTATTCTCTATTGGACTGCCTGAGATAGCTGAATAAAGTGTTGACTAAATCTCATATATATCGTCAGAGGGTTTCAAGCATAATCTAGAAAGGAGCACCCCCTTTTGTTTTAGAAATCATTGTCCATCTGAATTTACGATTTTCGCCCAGTGTGATTTATAGCCATAGATCACTTTTGGAAATATATTTATTCCCATACACAGCCACTTTTAGGTAGTCCCCCGGCCTCCAGAATGTAGCCCCGAAGCTGATATGTTTGTGCGTCCTGTAGATCTACTAGATCAGGGTGTATAACCTTTTCTTTCTGGTCTCTTGCTACATTGTCAGATTGAACCATTTTCAAGGGCTGCACTAAAATGAAAGGGTTACTACCCTCCGAGACATTAATAACATAACAGTATATCCTATGAATGTCCACAGCCATGACTCTCAACTGTTTGGGAGAATAGCCACTGAAATAGCCAAGTGTTTCCATAATCTACAGTGAACAGATCTTAATGATTGCTGTATAGTGTTTACAGGCATTTCTGCCACCATACACTGTACAAAATAAAGTACATTCAATACATAGTAACATAAGTACATAAGGCCGAAAAAAGACATCTGTCCATCCAGTTCTGCCTGTCATCCTGCTAGTTGATCCAGAGGAAGGCAAAAAAAAAACTGTGAGGTAGAAGCCAATTTTCCCCACTTAAGGGGAAAAAATTCCAATCCGAATAACTCCCTGGATCAACGACCCCTCTCTAGTAGCTATAACCTGTAATATTATTACACTCCAGAAATACATCCAGGCCCCTCTTGAATTCCTTTATTGTACTTACCATCACCACCTCCTCAGGTACATACATACAGGCACATATTACACACATTATTACATACAAGCACATATTACACACATTATTACATACAGGCACATATTACACACATTATTACATACAGGCTCATATTACACACAATATTACATACAGGCACATATTACACACATTATTACATACAGGCAAATATTGCACACATTATTACATACAGGCATATATTACACGCATTATTACATACAGGCACATATTACACACATTATTACATACAGGCACATATTACACACATTATTACATACAGGCACATATTACACGCATTATTACATACAGGCACATATTACACATTACACACTATTACATATAGGATGGCCGGACAGTCTGGTTTTCAGGCTCCCTGTCCTCCATCCGGCGCAGTGCTTGGACGGACGCAGGGATGTCCTCCTTTCAGTAGCTCACGGTCAGAGATCAGCATTGCACTGTCTGAGATGCAGCTACTGACTGAGGCTTCTCTCACCCCCAGTCAGTCACTACAGCCACAGACATGGCTGACTGAGGGGGAGAGAAGCGCATCGGGCTGCCCCCGCTCACCTTCTGGGCTGAAAAATCTCCCGTCTCCGTAGTTTTCCGGCCGGTAGTGGAGGTGGGGCTTCACTGAGCAGGGGGCGTGTCTTCATGGGATTTGAAGTGTGATGGGCGTGGCTTGTGAATGGTGGGCGTGACCTGTGAGGTCCGGCTTTCTAGGGTGAAGCCAGTGGCCACCCTAATTACATACTACAGATCATACACAATATTACATACTACACATCACACACACTATTACATACTACACATCACACACACACATACTACACTTACTTTAATGCAGGAATCCTGCGGCTCCATCATGCAGTGTAAGGGGAGTTCTGCAGTTAGAGGGGTGGGCACAAGGCAGGACTGAGCACCCTGTACTGTAGCTGTAAGCACTGCATGGCCTGACAACCCTCCCTCTCCGACCTCAGCCCTGACTACACAGCTGCATCATTTACACTAGCCCTGGGAATGTCTGGCTGCATAAACACCAGCTGCTGGATAAGGGTACTTTCACACTTGCGGCATGGCTATCCGGCAGGTAAACAGCCCGCCGAATCCACTATGCCGCAAGTACCTGTGTTCTGCCGCTCCATCCCCATTGACTATAATGGGGTGGGGGGCGGAGCTATGGCGCAGCGCGGCAGTGCACGGCCGGAGTTTGCCGGACTAAAAGCACTGCGGGTCCAACTTTTTAGTCCGGCGATCACTGCTGTTCCGTAGCTCCGCCCCCTCCCCATTATAGTCAATAGGGACGGAGCAGCAGCACGGCAGTGCATGGGTACTTGCGGCATGGTGGATCTGGCGGGCTGTTCACCCGCCGGAACAGCCTGCCGGATAGCCATGCCGCTAGTGTGAAAGTACCCTAAGAGGGTAAGGGTTAACAGGGCACCATAGTTAGCCAAGGAATAAGAGATGGCAATTCTCACAGCAGTGCGGCTCCTCTGACCAGGAACAGGCTGGGAGGAGGAGCTTTCGTCTAGGCTGCTGTGTGCGGGACCGCAGTCTATCCAGTCTATCCAGCAAGCACTGAGCTGTAGTTCAGAACAGCTGATCACCATCAGTGCCCTGATCTGCCTTGGGAGTCTGGAGGCCATGCAGAGGGAGGACTGTCACCCGCCCTGGCGCCCCCTCAAGACACATCTCTGTCTGCACCCCCTCGCTACTACCCAGCAGCTCTCTGTCATCAGAGCAGTGCCTGTGTGCACTGAGGCTGGGGCAGGTCTACCACCAGCACATACAGTACTGCCCTGTCATTCTACTGTTTTAGATCGCCGCCTTCTGCTTTCCACTAGATGGCACTGCCTGAGTAAGCCGCCTCAGCTCGCCTCATTAAAGGGAACCTGTCACTGGGATTTTGTGTACATGGCTGAGGACAATATCCAGTCCCCATAGCTCTGTGTGCTTTTATTGTGAAAAAAAAAAACGATTTGATACATATGCAAATGAACCTGGGATGAGTCCTGTCCCTGAGATGAGTCCAGCGTGAAGGAGCCCAGCACCGCCCCGCATCCTCAGAATTTCCTCTTTGTTCTTCAACGTCAGTAAGCCAGAGCGCCGTAATCTCACGATGCGCGAGCTAGCGCATGTGCAGTGTTCCTTCCCCGTGCAGGCATCAGCCTCAGGGAACGAACTGCATATGTATTTGATACATATGCAGGTTAATTTGTATGTGTATCAAATCTTTTTTTTTTTACACAATAAAAGCACACAGAGGTATGGGGACTGGATATTGTGGATTTGCTAGCGGCTCTGTACACAAAATTCCGGTGACAGGTTCCCTTTAAAGAAGCACCCCTGTGAGCAGCTACCAGACAAACTAGCATGTCTGGGGGTGCACAAAATGTCATTCTGGGCCATATGCAGCCCCCGGGCCATAGGTTGTGCAACCCTGCACTAGATAAAAGAAAAGAACATATGTATTAAGGGCTTCTCAAACTTCTTCTACTGTGGCCTTACCAGGCGGAATATGGTGATCCCTAATCCACATCATCCATGGTCGAAACCCATGCCAAAACGTAAAATATTGCTCAATTTACCCAGTGTAGGTCTGGGGTACCTAGGGCCCACAGTAAAATTTATTAAGGGGGCCTACAGTACGGATACATTCAAATATAATAAATAATCTAACAAGTTTTTTTTATATGAACATAGGCTGGTTGAGGTGCTGTACACTGAATATGTGTATATAGTGCAGTAAGTCCAATGTGTTATGTGCCACTTGTGCAGGGGGTGGGAGACTAGGGGCCCACCTTGCTCAGGGGCCCACCGGGGGATTCCCCTGTACCCCTGTGGGCCAGTCCGAGCCTGAATTGACCATTCATTTGCCTCCCGAGCCCATTATAACATTAAAATAAGCACATAAAATCAGTAATTATGTTGCTAAACCAGAATTTGCTGTAGCCATAGAAAGAACTGTTTAGTATATGTGATCACGGATCTTTACTTCTGTAAAAACTGTAAGTTAAAGCCCCATTCTCCTAAGACGCACAAGGAGGGTACTTAGTAATACACTGATAATGGTGCCCCAGACTGCAAGGTGGAGAAACATCTAATGTAGTATATTGAGAAAAGACTGATCTACCCTGTAACACTTGTTGAATGTGTCATACACTGAGCGTCAGAATTGAGATTAGGGAAGGGAATAGTTACTGTCCATACAAGTTACTACATACCTTAATTGCACTTTGGAATGGGTTTTTGTGGTGTTAAAGGGAGTATGTCACTTACAAAATCAATGTCAAAGTAAGCATACCACCATGTAGGGTTTAGGGCCTGAAATATAACCATACCTTCGTTGTGAAAATCTGGACCTCTAAGCCTGAGAAATGCTTCTTAGAATATTTATGCAAATAAGGTTTTTGGAGCATAGTGGGTGGGGCCACTCTGTTTGGTGCACCTAGCATTCCCTGTGTCATCACTACCAGCTAAAACATCTGATGAAATGTCAATTGAAGAAGAGGAGGAGACGCCATGCTTCGGCTGTGCTAATGGTGGATGATAACGGTGCCCCAAACAGTGGTCCCACCCACAATGTGCATTTCTCAGGATTAGAGGACCAGATTTTCACAAGAAAGGTATGGTTATGTTTTGAAACCAATTTGAGAGGTGACAGACTCCATTCATGTCAGTTTATAGTTTGCTACACCCATATTAAAAAAGATATGATAAAATATGATTTACTCCCCCTTTGAATCAAGCTCATGTGCTGTGGGCACATTTTATAATATCCTTGACGATATATATATATGTATATATGTATATATATGTTGTATATACCGTACATATAACCTCAGGTGGACATGAGGACAGTAACAAAAATAAGATGCAAGAATGCTGTGTAAGTTGAAAGCCCTGCACTATTAATCACAGCCCAGTGATAGTATTAGATTTTATATTTATCATGATTTATTATTCTACATAGCGATATATTGGGAGCATTCCTGCAGTCTACACAAATACAAACCTAAATGTTCCCCTTGTAACTTCTTTTGTATTTTCTGTCAGATTTAAGATGTAACCATGGAGATCACAAATATTTTCTAGGAAAAGAGAAAATTCTGATTCTTACTGGGTTCTTATGCAGTGTAATTTCGTGAGAGCAGACAAGACAGGACAAAGGGAGGGAATAATGCAGAGAACCTGTGGTTCACCGTCTGCTGTTCTACTACAATGCCAATAATATTATAAATGTGCTAATGTACATTGTGCACCAGTGATTTGGTCTGATATGTAACACAGGAGCCTTTATTAATTTAAAAAAATCACAGGACTCAATCTGCTTAAATTCATTGATGCTCCTTAAAGGGGTTTTCCAGGGTAATCATGATTTTACAGATATACTCATGTGGTTGCTTACCTCATATACATGTTCCCCATACTTTTTTCTTTTTTACAATTTGGACCAGTTTTCACCATGTAAACAGATCACTCTGGTTTCCTTACATCCTGTATATAGCACTGCCTGTTACTATATCCAACCAAACCCATGATGCACTTCTCCTTTCTCTACCATAGCTCCAGCACTGCCAATAAAAACACTCAGCTAAGCTATAGCTCCTCCCACCCAGCTAGTTACA
This sequence comes from Bufotes viridis, assembly GCA_033119425.1. Taxonomy (NCBI): domain Eukaryota; kingdom Metazoa; phylum Chordata; class Amphibia; order Anura; family Bufonidae; genus Bufotes; species Bufotes viridis. The sequence goes on along the minus strand of CM065592.1, from coordinate 172,795,320 downwards.
TAGACACTCCCCTAGCACTGAAACGCCCATGGACATAACCACACAGGAAAGAAGAAAGAGCTGCATGGACATGGTCATGTGACCACAGCCCAGAATGGGAGATATGAGTAATAAAGATAAAATAAGTACATTAAAAAGTTATAGCTACCTTCATAAATGATTATTTTAAAGGATCCTGATGCAAACTGAAATAAACACTTACATTCATCAATACATTCGTCATCTGTAACACATTCAGTACCACAAAGGTAGGCACAGGACTATTCTGGATCCTCTTTTGATACAAGGCTCCGGCACTAAACTGTTTCAGGTACTTTCTGTTACACAGTCAGAGTCATAGGTAAGAATCGCCAGTCTAAGAAAGAAGAATGCTGGCGTAAATTTACAGATGTAGTAGGGTTAAGGGTACTTTTACACTTGCAGCAGGACGGATCCGGCAGGCTAATTAGCCTGCCGCATCCGTCCTGCTGCAAGTGGCCGTGCACTGCCGTGCTGCCGCTCCGTCCCCATTGACTATCATTTTCTGCCTAAAATGTGGGATCGCACCCATAGTCTACTTTTCTCAACACGTTTGAAAATTGGTGTCTGCGTTCGAAAAAAATAAAATAAATGTAATGTAAACTGCATCGTAAATGTGGGCCATAGTCTTGTAGCCTGTAGTTACGACAAGATGATGCTCACTGCATAGAGATCTTTTTAGTTCCCATTAAAGAGGACCTGTCATCATTTATTTTTTAATATTATTATTTATTACTAAAGCCCCATTCATTCCATGGTGCTGTACATATGAAAAGGGGTGTATATACATAATACAGACAATTGCAATTAGCATGAACAAAACGAGTTACAAACTGGTACAGAAGGAGAAAGCAATGCCTCGTACTGTAGTTCAGGTTAAGGAGATGCAGTTTTTTCATGATCTACTCCTCTGCTGCCCGCGCTTTACCAAATCTCATGAGAACAGCTCATCTTCTCTCTTCCTGCAAAGCGGTCCGCAACGATTAGACCACATCGCAGCCAGGGAGAAGGAGACGCCCACTGAGAAGAGCAGAGGTAGCATAGCGGCGCAACAAAGGAGTGAATTAAAAAAAAAATTGCAGGATGGCATCTGGACTACAGTATATGATATTGTGTATACTAAGAAAAACTGTTGACAGGTCCTCTTTAAGTTAAATAGCTGCATAAATCCATAAGTTAATGGCCCCCCCTAACTGGTGGCAGCAAGCAGACAGAAAGCTATCATTTATGTCAATGACTGTGTGATGGAAAGCAAGGGAAAAAACAGCTCTGACCACGGTGACATAATGGTGTCCATTCATCTGGATTAGTGTTCAGCGAACTTGTTTTTAAGTTCTGCGTCCAAAGTTCGGGTCGGGTTATCGAAGAATCCCGCTATGGATTCCAAATTCCGTTATGGTCCGTGATAGCGGAATCCATAGCGGTATTCTTCGATAACCCGAACCTGAACTTTGGACGCAGAACTTAAAACACAAGTTCACTCAACACTAATCTGGATTGTTTTAAAAATAGTGCACGGATTGGTCCTGTTTTGAGTTTTGCTATGAGATCTTGGTAGGTCCCTGAATAAGTGTCAATTCATTCTAAAATTGGCAGGAATGAAAAGAAGGACATTGAGACAGGATGCGAAGAGACTAGTTTCATTGTAGATTCTGGGGGACCATGGTACCCCCTAGAAATGCTTTCTAATACCTAGAACTGGGGTCCAGCTATAGCAACTTCTCGATTATTTTAATGAAATTTATTAATAAGGTAGGTAATTTATTACTTGTATGTACCTATTCTATTAATATCATATAATTTATATGAGTATTGAATACTGAAAACCTGAGTGTTCATTATGGCTATACCACACCATATGACCCAAGTACGGTATGTCCAATAATTAGATACGTCTTTCACAAGCACAGCTTAAGAGCTGCAGTATTATTATCTTAGTTAATCACTTGTTTGCAATTATTTCATTTGGAAACGGTATATTAAAAGATGGCAAATTACCATTCGGCTCCAGCCAAGCATATAACCTTGTTCCCCTGGCTGTCCTAGATGCTGCTATACATTATTCTGGGGCAGAAGGCCAAGCCAGTGGCAGTTTAATGCCTGTCTAATTGATAGGTAGCTGATTGCTAGTCCATATGGCACATCGGCCCCTGCATGCTGTGATAACCAACAGGAATGCGTCCCTTTAGATTACTGTCCTTGTTGGATAATGAGGTCCGGGGATCCTAATACTTCAAGGAAAGATATCTGCAAAATGTCATGCGTGCACCTAAAGTTACTACTGGCTAAGGTTTCAATCGTATCTAGCAGACAACTTAATCATCCCTTTGCTGCCATTCTTTTAATGAGCCACATGTTTAATGCGTGTATCAATAAAATGGATTAACCCTTCTGGGTAAATATATAAAAACACTTGCCTATGAAGTTGGGAAATTGATCAACACCCAGTGCACATCGGAGTCTGGAGAAAGGTGTCCTGGGACTGTGGGAGGCCACATGTCCTCTGCATCTTTATGTTCCGCTTATGCATCTCTGAACAGCTGTGAGACTTCAGTGTTCAGTTCATTTAGTGTTCAGCTCATTTGCTCCTAATTATCTTATGCCACTGGCAAAGATGACTTCTAGGGGGCTATTTGCTTCTGCTTATGCCAGAAATGGGCACTGATATTGCTCTCTGCAATTCGGAAGTTTGTCATTTTAATTTACTTCTAAAGTGCATGTAACAGAGGGTATAAGCTATAGAAGCAATAAAATTAACATAACTTTCTCGGATCTGAAGGTAAGTACACAAGCTGTGGCGACCAAGTGCAGATGAGATAGCCTGTATGGCTTCCCAATTTTAGAGGCAGAACCTTAGTTTTACCCACTAACTGGTGCAACCATTGGCAGTATGTCTACTTAGTACAGTATTTAATATTGGACTATGCTACTCTGATGGCAGTCATCTCGAGGGTCTACACCACATTCCCACCATTGAATAGAGGTCTAGTGGTCTAGTGACCTAGGTTAAAACTTTATCACTACCTCTGACAGTAACGAATAATCAATTCAGACCAGAGCAAAGTGTATGCGAAACAGATTTTTGCACTGATGAGCCTACATGGAGTCACTTCCCATCATTTCATAAGGATCCAGCAACAGTAAAAATATTAAACCATTGTTTGTCATTGAACATTTTTGTGGGCAGCCTCATTTAGCACTCATACAGGACTCATAAAAGACCGTGAGGCAATCTCCGTAGAATGGAGAGTAATTATCAATGTATAAGCTTTGCATTTCTCTTTAAGGCAATGACAAGTGGGCTTTGGAGAACCATCAGACAGTAATGAGTTCCCTCACCTCACAGTGTCTTTCATTATCTATTTCCTTTACCCGTTTCCCCTCTATTTTTCCTGTCTCCAACCGGCAATAATTTACTCTGCTTTTCTGTGCTAAAATTGCACAATTACACAGATCAAAACAGGTTTTCCTAACTTCCTCCTAGTATCAGTCATGTAAATTTGCACATTAAGAGCCATTTTCAGGTCCCTGATGGATCCACCATTTGCTATGGAAATAAACTGCCATCGGCTGTAATGTCACTTCAGCTTGAAGAGGCAATTAGTGCTAAACATTCGATCAAACACGTGCTCAGGCGCAGTATGGTAAGATGTACAGCACAGCGCACCTTGTTGTTAAGGGGTTAATGTCCTCCTATGACATAATAGTCTAGCGGCTGCTCTGCCATTTTCAATACTTCTTTTTAAAGAGAGATACCTATACATTAACAGGTTTACTATTGCCTTCAGCTTTGGGAACAATAAATTCTCGGTGACTCAGTCGGGACCTCAATGGACATTTATATGAGCCATGGAAATGTCACAAGAGGTTGTTACTGTAACAGTTCAATTCCAGTACTTAGTGTCCATGAAATTTTGGAGAAGGGTGGTGCTAATCTGCTGCTACCGACAGGTGCATTGTAAAGGGAATTTTTGCAGTTATGGAAAAGTTGGAGCAGAAAAAAAACTAAAGTATTAAAAAGTTCCACCACTTCCAGAAAAAAAGCGAGCGAAAGGCTTCTTTCATCTTTACACCACCAGTCGGCAGAGCAACCAGCTAACGGTATACTTTAAATTCTACATCTTATGATTATGTCCCTGAAATTTTCATCTGTCATTCTTACGTCATATACCCAGAAAAACACCTTGAGACAACCACCCAGAATTATATAGAAATCCTCTCAAAGAAAAGGGTCAAGAGTGTAGGACATGATGGAATTGGAAAGTTTCGGACTGGGGTGCCTAGGGCTGACCAGCAAAATTTATTTTAGGGGGCCCACTGTACGGATACATTCAAATATTACCTGCTCACCCAGCAGCAAGATGCTACCAGATGATTGAATATGGGGGTCCCTGTAGAAACTCTGAGAAGGTAGGCCCTGGGGAGAAGAGGACACAGGCAGCTTTCCTCTATACCTAGAAGTCATCTCAGCTCTGATCGTGTCTATAATAATACACTGGGGAGTTTCTTTAATAATCCATCAAGTTTTTTATATGAACATAGGCTGGTTGAGGTGCTGTACATTGAATATATATATGTATATACTGTAGTGCAGTAAGTCCTAATGTGTTGTGTGCCACTTGTGCAGGGGCTGGGGAGTAAGGGCCCACCTTGCTCAGGGGCCCGCCGGGATTCACCTGTGGGACAGTCCAAGCCTGCTTTTCATGCAAAAGTGGTCATATATAACAATTTTAATATTACTGTTATAACAAATTGCTAAATAAGACAGTCCAAGGAGAAAAAGTCGTAGTGTACTACAACATTGTAATACTGCTTTAAGTCACAAGGTGGAGATGCCTTTCTTTTCTGTGAAATCCTTAACTTGCTCACATATTGAACCTCATGATAGTCTGGGCAATAAGGACAATTTCTAAGTGAATTAAGGAATAATAAAATTAAAATAAAGAATGCAGCCGAATACCAGAATATCTATATATTGTAGACGTTCATCATGAAACACTTTAAACAGACCCTTAAGGGTAATAAAAGTATGCATAATTTGCTGCTTAGATGGGATCTAGCCTTGAGAGATGACCATCAAGGTACTACTATTAGAACTGTACGGGTGAGCGGACAACCAAGATGAATCCTTTTACTGTACATCATCGTCCCCTTTCCTCCTACATATGAAAGATGTGACATAGCTATAACATCTGGCTGAAGATATAGAAGGTAAGTAACTCAATTTTTATTACAGAATATAACACGCATTACTATTCCACTCTAAAGAAAGATATTTTAAGATTAGTTGAAATCTTAGGTCCAGGAATCTGCTGATGTGACTTATATACAGAATATTCAGGTATAATTATAGGGGGTGTGGAGGTATCCGCTGAAACAAGGCCTGGTGCCTGTGCCCTCTGTCACATAAGAAGATACCAGTATTACAAATGGCAGAACCATGGTAGGTGGAGGGCCCGGGTACAGAGCTTGCACTGGAGCTCAGGACCTTTATGTTACGTCTCTGAAAAACACTATTATGTTATGTGTCTTATAAGATAAAAACAAGAAATCTCTCCTAGGTAAAGTATGATTTGACAGGCTGAATGACATTTTATACATAGTAAATGCACTCATTTGTAACAAAGTAGAACACACATTAAAACTTTAAGTGCTTAGTAACAAGGAGAAAATGCAGCCAAATGCTTTATAAACATTACATACATTGCATGTAATTGTTGACCAGCAGGTGCAGTACCCCAGAGCAGGGTCACTGCAAAGGGTTAACTTCTGTCATGTTTTATTGCTAAGTTAAATGTTGCGATTTGCTATATGTGTGTACTTAATAGCATTATGTGGACAATTAAGGGTTAAAACCTTGGCTCATCCTATTAGGTTAGCCATGTGCTCCTTGGTGCAGCCATATGTTCTGTGCTGCCATGTGCCCTTTGAAACCATATGCCAGTGTGCTGCCATATGCCTTGTGCCCCCATGTACCCTGTGAAGCCATGTGCTCTGTGCTGCCATGTGACCTGTGCCACCATGTACCCTGTGGAGCCATGTGCTCTGTGCTGCCATGTGACCTGTGCCACCATGTACCCTGTGGAGACATGTGCTCTGTGCTGCCATGTGACTTGTGCCACCATGTACCCTGTGGAGCCATGTGCTCTGTGCTGCCATGTGACCTGTGCCACCATGTACCCTGTGGAGACATGTGCTCTGTGCTGCCATGTGACCTGTGCCACCATGTACCTTGTGGAGACATGTGCTCTGTGCTGCCATGTGACTTGTGCCACCATGTACCCTGTGGAGCCATGTGCCCTCTTTGCAACCATGGGTCCTGTGCCACAATGTGCTCTGTGCTGCCATGTGCTCTTTGCTAAGTCACAGCTGCCTCATTGCCAACAACAAGACATGCTGTTCCCTGTCACCAGAAACCTTGGTGAAAATTATAACTATTCTATAACTATTGGTGAGGTTTGCTATTAATATATGGGGGGGGGGGGCTATATTTATAGTGCTATTATTTCTGCAGTATAGTATTTGGGGGCACACGGGGGAGTATGGAGGACAGAATATTGGGGGTATAAAGAGTATAGGGGCACCAGAAGGGAGAGGATGATGGAAAATTAAAAAAAGAAGGATCTCTGTGTGGCAAACTCTGCAGAGATGAGACGTGCCTGAGAGAAGTCACCATGGCGGTCTGGTCCGAATGGAGAAGATGAGGAAGTAGAACATCTACATCAGTGGAGACATCACTGGATGTGATAGGCCTGTGTGATTGGTTGCACTGAATAAAATGTCCATCCAAACATGCCTTTGGTGGACATAATTACTGTGTGGGGCACTATGAGAGCATTACCATGTGGAACATTACAGAGGCATCACTACTGTGTGAGGTCAATACATGGACATAAATACTGTGTTGGGGCATAAATGGGATTGGGCCAGATTGAGCATGTATAGATTGGGCATTAGGTGGAGTCAGAAGTCTGGCTTAGCGCAAAAAAATGTGTCATGGCGAGCTACACATGTCTCTAATAATGTCCCCTCTTTGCCTTTTTAAAAGTTGGGTGGTATGGGTGTATTTACTGTATGTGTGTAGCATATTATGGTGTATGTATAGTATACACTATGTACAGTATGTGTATTTACTGTATATGTGTCAGGTTCATATAACAGAAATGTCAGCATTACAGAACTGCCAGTAATCATTTCCTCTGCTTAGATCAGTAGTTCCACATAGCCAGTAAGTAATGGCGCTCCGTGTCATCAGAGATAACCATCTTTCCAGGGGTGTTGGTAGGTTAAAACATTCGGGGCCTGGGCCCCTGATGTTTTGTCCCAGGCCCCGAATGTCCTGCCTGCCTGCTAGATACAACTGTATTGCCCTCCTCAGGATGGCAATACAATTGAATCTAATGCACTGGAAGAGCTGAAGGCCCCGTGATGACATCACAGGTCATGTGACCAGTAAAACAGGCAGTGGTTGAGAAGGACCTGCGATGATGTCACCATCATGTGACCAGTAAAGGAAGAGGAGAAGTCCTGGAGAACAAGCTGTGGTGATGTCTGCTACATGAAGAAATGTAAGTGAAGGGAGAGGCAGAGCAATGCTGGTAGTTGTGGTTATTTAACTGGGACTGTATGTTAGGGCTGAAGGGAGGGATATTATTTACATGGAACTGTGTGTTGGCGGTGCCTGGGGAGGGGGTCATGTTTTTTACATGGGACTGTATGTTGATAGTGGCTGTAGGAGGGAGTGATGTTATTTACATGGGACTGTGTGTTAATGGCGGCTTTGGGAGGGAGTGATGTTATTTACATGGGATTGAATATTGGAGTGGGCTGGGACAGGGTAATGTTATTTACATGATACTGTATGTTGAAGGTGGCTGTGGTAGGAGATTATGTGATTTACATGGGACTGTATGTTGCAGGTGGCTGGTGGGCGGGAATGATATTATTTACATGGGACTGTATGTTGATGTCGGCTGTGGGACTGAATGTTGAGGGGGCAATGTTTACATGGTATTGCATGTTGGAGGCGGATGGGTTGGGGGTGAAATTATTTACTTGGACTGTGCGTTGAAGTTGGCTGGGGAGAAGGTGGTTATTTACATGGGACTGTATTTTGGAGGGGGCTGTAGATAGAGAGGGATGTTATTTACATGGGACTGTATATTGGAGGGGGCTGGAGAGACGGTGTAGTGTTATTTACATGGGACTGTATGGTAGAGGGGGGAATATAACTACAGGGGGCACGGGAGGGGGGATTATAAATACTGGGGGCACTTCAGGGTGAGCATTATAACAGTAGGGGGCAGTATAAATGCTGGGGGCACTGTAGAGGTATTATAAATCCATTGGACATTTTAGGCGTTCGTATTACTACTGGGGGCTATATTGGAGGGACTTATAGATCTGCCTTATTTCTACTAAGAGCACTATGGGGGCCTTATTACTACTGAGGGGTCTGTAGACAGCTTTATTACCACTGGGGGAACAAAAGGGGGACTTATTTTTACTGGGGGCTCTGTAAGGGTATTATTAATACTTGGAGAGCTCTTCTACCAATGGCATTCTTGGGGAGCATTATCACTGTTGGGGGCACTGTAGGGGGCAGCATTACTAATGAGGGCATTCTAGAAGGGAATTACTATTGGTGGGACTATGGGGAGCGCTATTACTATGAGGGGGGCCTATCTTTATGGTACTAATTTTTCTTCAGGATAGTATTGGGGAGCACAGCAAGCAGCAGGATAACACTGTGGTGACTTCAGGTTGGGGGATGATGACGATAGAAATGTGAGGAAGCTAAGATGTCTGTGTGTTACACTCTGCAGAGACGAGACGGCTGAAAGAAGTTATACGGACCAAATGGGGAAGATGATGACAGAGAAGATCTACATTGGAGGAGACGTCACCTGGGAGGCACTTGGTGTGACAGGTATGTGCTGCTGAATAACTGAACAGAACGCAATGCTCCAAAATGCATTCCCTTCCGTTCTCATACTGGAGAGCAAACAGCAGCATGCTGCAGTTTGCTTTCCGTCCTGGGATGCGGAGCCAGATGGATCTGTGATGACCCACAATGCAAGTCAATGGGGACGGATCCGCTTTCTCTGACACAATCTGACACAATAGAAAGCGAATCCATCCCCATTGACTTTCAATGGATTTCATGACGGATCCGTCTTCGGTATGTTAAAAGATAATACAACCGGATCCGTTCATAACAGATGCAGAGGGTTGTATGATCAGTAACAGAACCGTTTTTGCTGAATCCAGCAGGGCTAGTGTGAAGCCTTAGTTGGGATCTACTCCTTCTTCTGCTGGGGTGAAAACTTGGTCAGGACTCTACCCTCTGAAGGAACAAGGATAATTGAAAAGGGTATAGGCAGAAACCCGTCTGTCCTGTGTGGGGGGCCTGGTTTGATCCTTGCTATGGGGCCCTTACTTCTCTATGTACGCCACTGTTTCTAAGTTTAGGTTCAGATTCCAGAGCTGGGACCTGCACCTATGAGACAATAGGGAAATATCCTAGCCATATGCCACCAATGTCTGAGATGGTACAGACCCTTTAAAAACTTGGCACAACCCCTTTAAATGACAGTAGCAGAATATAACTAGCCTACAATAGAATGAATGTGTATGGTACATAAAAAAATCCTCAGATAATTCAGCTTATTTTCCAACTTTCAATAAAAAGCTCAGGATTTATAGTATGGAACAGTTTCATAGGCTACAAGTGGTTAGGTAGTAAACTTCAATAAACACATAAAGTAAAACCGTTTTTATATGTTAAGGCAGATTTAATATAGCAATATGGTATAATTCTGGAGCAATGTACATGCCATGTACATGTTTTACATACTTTTTGGGAAGTTGTCTGGAAAAGGGAGTGTGGCCAAGTGGAGTCTTAAAATGTGGCAAATTTATGAATGGTGAGTACAACAATTTTGGTATACAATACCAGTCAAACATAAGCTAACCAAGAGGTGATGTAAGAGGAATGGGTCTGACATGTCTATCAAGATTACCCGTAGCCTGCAAACAGCAGGTGTCACTGTGAACCAGTCTCCTCTATGTTTTTTCTGTCTTTTCCCCCTCCAGAAAATATTAATAAATATGCCATAATATTTACTGAATTACACCTGACAGTAAAGCAATGCTATGCCCAACGATTCCAAGAGTAGAAATCAATTTTCGAAAAGTGTATTTGCATAGATAAGAGATTTCCTTGACTTACCCTGATGACATATCTGGAAGAGTTTTTGTCATCTAAATTTACTGTCAGTGAGAAGAACACCGCTGTGCTGTACACTCCTTGTGTCTTGTAAAGCAATTCATTAAAGTCCCACTTGTGTTTGGAGTATTCTGGCAGATCCCAACCGCCACAATCATCAAGAACTTGTAGCATTGGAGTTGCCCCCAACCGGTCAATTTCTTTCATATTGAGACAAGACCTGAAGAACTCTTTCACCTTCCTCTCAGAGGATCCTCTGTGCTTCCTCCTTATAGGTTGTAAAAGAAGATGCTGCAATTTGTCTTCGTTCTGTTCCCCAATAGCTGCTATAGTGCCATATATCAGTTTGTCCTCTGGTATCCTATGTCGTCTTAGCCAACCTCCACACGCAAATGAGTAGAAGTCAGTACAGGGCGATATGGTGGGATCTATATTGTTGCTTATAAATTTGGAAGCCCTCATGAAAGCTTTTCTCTCCTGGCACTCTTCTAAGCATTGTCCATCCTGGTCCATAGACAGATACTTCAACACCAGCATGCACCCTAAAATAACGCATAGACCAGCTGCAAACACCAGCCCAGATAGCAGACAAGTCTCCCTCCTGCTCCAGCGTGGTATGCCCTTTGACTGTTTTTGGAGCTCACCTGGATATTAAAGCCATTAGAAAGTGTGCTGCTGCTATTATACTTGCTAATATACTTAACTTCCTGGAACTCATCATAGTGGGCTGTCAGAGAATAGGTCTTTTCCATGTCTCAAAGTTTGTGCTGTTAGTATTTGGAGAACAGAATATTACAAACACGCCTCAAGGTTTCTTAGGGCCTTAATTTTTATATCACTGTCAACTCACTGAAGAAGATGGAAAACGGATGGAATGCAACTGATTTATTTTTGTTTTGTGATCCTCATCCCAGGGGTAGAAACCTGTGGAAAGAAATTATCATCATCATCATCATCTTTTTTTTAGCATTTTTACATTTTCATAAATATATCTGTAATAGTCAAATGGCCAATGTACAGTATAATAAATACCAGCTTTTCAACCATTAAAAGGTTATACTGGTTAACATACTGGGGACTCCAGTAATCAGGAGAACCGGGTGTATTTGTGCCCCCCATTTCAATGGAGTGCTGGTCAATTTTGCACCTCAGCACTCCATTTATCTCTATAGGACTGACTTTAAATAGAGCGGTGGTGCATGTGCTTGACCAGTGCTCCATTCAGATGTGGGAGATGGGTCATCAGTTCTCTTGATTGGTGGGGGACCCCAGTTATCATAACTCCACCAATCTAGCACTGGCTAAGAGATAGCTTGTTATAACCAGAATACCCCTTTGAGCCCAAGTTCTTAACATGCCAATGACTGCATGTAACTGTATTAAGCCTGTGTTAGGGTTCTTTCACACTAGCGTTTTCAGAATCCGTCACAGAGTTCCGTCGTCGGGGCTCTATCCTGGATGAATACTGATCAGGATTATCCCCATGCATTCTGAATGAAGAGAAATCCGTTCAGGATGTCTTCAGTTCAGTCCCTGAGCGTTTTTGGGCTGAAGAAAATACTGCAGCATGCTACGGTATTCTTTCCGTCCTGGGATGCTGAGCAAAAGCGGATCTGTCATGACCTCCAAGAGCAAGTCAATGGGGACGGATCCATTTTCTCTGGCACAATCTGCCACAATAGAAAACGGATCCGTCCTCCATTGACTTTCAATGGAGTTCAAAACGGATCTGTTTTGGCAATGTTAAAAAATACTTAAAGTTAATACAAGCGGATCCGTTCAAATGGATGCATGCAATTGTATTATCTGTAACTAAAGCGTTTCTTTTCGGCATAGAGCCCCGACGACGGAACTCTATGCCTGATCCTGAAAATGCTAGTGTGAAAGGGGCCTTAGTAATGTACGAATATAAGGGTGTACCGTGAACAATCTGTAGATGTTTGCAAGCAAATTTCTGGCTATATAACTTCCAAAATGCACAGCTTACAGAGATAGGATTGTAGATAACCTGTGCAATGCAGTCTGCAACGACTTAGAATCAGATGTATAAAATCCATAGCTAATAATAAATGGTTGATTAGCTATAGGCCATACATGATTGAGGGCTGCAATTTGCTATGACAGGTAAAAAAAAAAACTCTAGTTCGATTTGCATTTCACTGAAGTTATACTAGTATTTCATGGAGATCTGTAGTGAGGAGTTATGTAAATCTCATTCATTTTCGCAGTAGCGTAGACACCATGCCGGCAGTAAGTGCAGTAGAAAATGTTATACCTTAGGGTTTCACATGGTGACTGGCTACAAACTGTACTTAGCACTGCGTACACTGTCAGTTATAGGGACATGTATTAATCTTAGAAAAGCCATAGAGACGTGATCAAAGGGGCACTGCTCTGTTCTTCCTAACGATTCTGCGTGGTCTTCTTGGTTGCTTGAGTCGATATAGTGGAATCAGGTCCCATGTCACTAACTCATATCATGCCTAAAGAGTTTCTGTGTTTGACAGCCAACATCGGTGCTGGCAAATGACAGTCCTTGAGTGCCAGTCTAGACCAATCTGTCTAAATAAGAGTCACTGAATGAGCACGGTTTGGTCAGTAATGTGTGTCTTCTACGGTATTATAGCTGACTGCTTTTAAATGGAACCAGAAATTATTGCTATAAAAGTTGTTTATGTGAATCCTTATCATATTCCATTTCTTATGGTGAAAGCAACCATTGGATAGAGACAATATTCATGCAAAGATAACATCAAACCTATTGGGCATTAACATTTGGGCACACTTCTCCTAGAGAAATACTTTTTGTACCCAAGTTTAACTATCTCTTTCTCTCTGCTACCCCATGTATATTGAGCTGTGTAGACAGGTGATCAATACATGAACACTCCTTACCGTTTTCTGAATTTAACCCTTCATAATACATGGAATAAGGCCTGATGCCTCATAGCACAGTAACAATGAATATATCCTGTCTGTCATCATAGCATGCATATTCAAGAGTAAATGGCAAGAAAGTTTGCACATGTAACTATATGGAGTTTTGAATGTACTCTCTGGATTTTGAACCTGAGGAAATCAATGCAACTCTTTTAGGAGCAGCAAAAGTAGTATGAACATTATTATGAATAATTTATATTTGCATATTATTATAAGGTATAGTTTAGTCTTTTTCCAGCCGCTGCATTGCTATCAATGCAAGCATGCCCGGTCATGGTGGTACTTGTAATTCTATAGCAACTGGGACTATAGCTTTCAATCATTCCACCATTTTTTTAACCTTACAAAGCTGTTCTCTTAAACTTCCCAGCTAAGAAATCCATAGAAATCTAAATGCAGCGTGCCTGGTCCTTCATTCTTCAGATATCTGACATCAGAGGAGAGTTCAGATGCTACCATGCACACTGGATGGTCTGACAGTCCCACCAAAACCATCAGGTTTGGCCAGCATTCGTCTAATGTGTATGGCCTATATTAACTAACAAAGTGTCTATCGCTAAAATGGAACTTTTATTTCATATCCACAAAAACGTGGATGGTTCTCTTAGTTAAAGACTAAAATCAGCCTGCATTAGTCCTGGATCACAGTAGGCCCAGGTGTACATATAGTGTAACACCCTGAGACAAGATCCTAGGTCTGTGTTCTACTCAGGGGGCCAAATATATGTCAGTATGTGTGTTGCACTCTATTAACACAGCCCCAACACACCATAAAGACCACTGACCAACACTAGGGTACAGATATATGAGATCATCTGTCATTAACCCTATATAGCTCCCCTGAACAGAACACATACACTGGCTACTATGTAATGCTGCTTCTTAGCTATTGGTTACAATGTGTCGAGAGAGGCTAGTGTGCCACTACTAATATCATTTGCTGACGCGTTTCTTAGTTGCTGTATAATGCAGCTTAATCATCAGCAGCATTCAACATTAGGAAGCCAGCACATACAAACATACAAATATTCTCTATTGTCTTAGCGTGCAGCAACGTAGCTTGCGGCACTGGGACGGCCATCAATCTCTAATGTGTATGGCCAGCTGAAGGTGAAACATTTTTATTTACAGAAAACAGAAAAAAACGAAAAGAAAAAACATATAAAACATTGTACTGACCAGAATTGTAACCACTAAGTCTAAGTCAGAGTCTAAGTACCGCTCCAGGATTTCCGCTAACTTAGACCTACTTTGCCTCTGTACATATGTGCCAGATATCTCAATCTTTTTCCCACTGATGATTCCGTAGTCTGCAGTTTGTAATCATTCTTTCTTCCTGTAATGGAAATCCGTTCTTACTTCATTTTGAGCTCGTGTTTATACCTAGCAGCCAATCTGGGGAGGCAGAGCTGCAGTGGGGGGAGAGCAGCAGCCTCTACCAATGGTGAGATGATGAGTAATTTTCAGACTGCCTTAGACCTCTTGCACACGACCGTATGCCCTCCGAGACATACGGTCCGTGAGCGAGCCATATGTCCCGGAGCGCACGGGAGGGCACAGCATCATAGATTACAATGATGCTGTGCACGTCGAGGCCGCGTCTTGAGACTGTTGTCCCGCACTCGTACGATCTTATGAGTGCGGGACAATAGTCCCGCGGCGGCCCGACATGCACAGAATTATAGTAACCTATGATGCTGTGCGCTCCGTGCGCACGATGTATGCCACTCCGGGACATATGGCCCGCTCACGGACCTATGTCTCGGAGGGCCTACGATCGTGTCAAGAAGCCTTAGACTCAGCTTAGCTACAGTATTGCATCTGAAATTGTGCCACGGTTTTGGTGTTAAGTAAGTGGACCAGTAGAAGGTGTAAAGTTAGACAAAACTGTCAAGTGTTTCAAAACAGCAGGATCCACTGTTGACCTTCTTATGACTGTCTGGTCTAATAGTGCACAGTCCAGACAGGATTACTAAATGTGGCCTAGTGACTTGTCTAGTCATTGTCTAGCCCCCAATGGTACAATTATGTTGTAATTGCCTAATGTCATTGTCATGTCATTGTCAAGCCAGGCCAGAGGTTTTTTCCAATGTTTTTATTTTTTTATAAAATTCCTGCCCTCTTAAAGCATTAATTTTGTTGAACTAAAAACAAATGCACTCGTGTAGTACTGCGAGTATTCTGCAAACTCATGGACCAGTGTTCCCATTATTTTTCTATTCAGAGAACTAATGCCATTACGGCAAAAAAAAATTGACGGGCCAGTCCCAAGGGCTACCCCAGAACGTAATGCGGGCTGTATTGACAGCAAATGTAAGCACGCTTTCTCATAATTTAACCAAAAGACTGCAATATTGACAGAGGTCTTATGTTGTCTGTATTTTAGAACAACATAAGAGGTAACTTTAAGCCCTACTCATAGGAGTACTTTGGGAGCAAACCTCCTTTTTATTTCCTTTTTTCTTTGACAAGGGTAAAGAGGGGAGAGGAACACTTGCATATAGATTACATAGAGATCAATGATCTCTATGGAGAAACATAGCAGCCATGCACATGTGGAGGACAGAAGATGAGTCAAAAAAAAAAAACACAGGAAGTAAAGTGTGTTTTGCTTTCTGTCGTGCTGTAATATATGGGTGTGGATGTGAACCTAATGTAAGAGAAGGTGAATTTATGGCAAAAGTCACCAGCTAATTAAGCTTTGCATGTGTACATATTTGAAATTGGTACGGTGTTTGGACTGTGCTTGCACATTGCATGCGATTTTTCAATCCACAGTACATAAGGTGTGCACTTTCTCCTGTCTTTCTGCGGTAACATGCCTTAGTTGGTACTTACTGCCAGCCCCGAATATGTGACACACAGAGGCATACAATCATCAGGTGGTGAGCTGCTTACCCCTTGGTTGTTTTTTTTCCACAGGTTAGCCAAAAATTGTGAACTGTCGAAATTCTATCAGCAAACTGGAAGACTATTTAGATTAACACGACTGGCAACCCTGGTAAGGTTAATGGACAGGTACGGTAGTTTGCCACATAAATATTAGGATTCTATTACATAACCCTAGTATGAGTTATGGTGGCTAAACTGATCATACATAGGGGCGCATTTATAAACACCGGCGTTTTAGACGCCGGTCTTAATAAAGCCCTAAGCTGGTGGTGGATTCGCCGAAGTTATGAAGAGACGCACCCCTCTCCAAAACTTCAGCGCATCCAGCGGCAGTCTTAATGTAAGACAGATTCCGAGCTGTCTTACATTTAGACCATTTTCTACACCTGAAACTGGTGTAGAAAATGATAAATGAGACGGGCCTGCCAGCCCATCCCCTTCCTGCCCATACCACGCCCGCAATTTTAGATCTGCTGTAAGCGGGATGAAGTTGCAGATAGCAGTGCAAGTGTTGCTCTGCTATCTGCACCTAAAATACAGCTTATATAGGCGTAATCCAGAATAATAAATCACCCCATAGTCCATAACTTGCCCATAAAATTAAGATTTATAGGCAGAACTTACTGAGAGTCTTTTTCTATGGCGGGTGACAGACCCTGACATGGTAGCCTATATCAGAGGACAGATAGAATTTAACATGATACGTTTTTTCTGTCCGATTTGATTGTGTCCACCATGGTAATGGCACCAGGGATCTCCTGCAGGACCTGATCTTCTCATCACCATAAAATTAATGAATATGATGGGGGGGCTATGCCATATGTCTTAATTGGAAATGTCGGATTGTGGAACAAAAAGCTCTTTCTGCTGAGTGTTATAACATGTCTAAGGGTTCATTCATATCTCTGTTTTGTAACTTTTTGTAACTTTGCTAGCCTGTTCCAGCAGAGGAACAGACTATGTATCTGGCACAGCCGGACACCGGAGTTATGTATCTGGCATAAACACAGTTGTATTTCTCTGGCAGAAAGCTGGCATTTATGGATCCCCCACTGGATCCCATTATAGTAAATGGAGAGCTGGCGATACCTATGTCAGATACAGTAACTCTGGTGGTTTGTTTCTTGGCCGGAACAGACAACCAGAGTTACAAAATGGAGACCTGAACCTCACCTAAGGCAAATTTAATTTCTTGAAAACTAATATGGTTATGTCTTTGGGAAATCCTTCAGATTTCATGTAAGTGGTATAAATGGAGGGCAAGATAAGGAGAGAAGTTGATTGTCAGATGACTCTCTTTAATTTCAAGTCTTATGCTACATGCTTTTAGAAGAACAATGTGAGGCCACATATGACTGAGCCGTGCATCCTTCCCCATAGCCCAAGCGTGCTCTCCATATACTTGGTCGCAGGCAGTCTGACTGAGCTGACTAGAACAGTGCACATCCCTGATTTATATCGGTAATAATACTCTCACATCATTTCACTTTATGCTGTTCCTGTTCCCCCTATAAATATGTAACGTTCCCGAGCACTCGCACCGAAATAGAATAACCTCATGGCCCTTCCCAAGAAGACAGAGCTATGGATGGCTGCCAGAATATCAATGTGAGGTCTTCCTGGGAGGGTTAATGAAAATTAACCTTAACCCATTACGTTCTGCAGTAAAGCAGACTATTGCAGCATTGTGCACCTGATGTGTGTATGCATATAGAGCAGCACAGATAGGTTTCTGTGCCTTTAAACACATTTCTATAATGCTATATAATGGCTACAACATAATTGCTTGATAAATCCACGCGGTACCTATACACTTATACTTCTTTTAAAATTTATACTTTATAATTGTATAAATGAATCCTTTGTGAATAGGCTTAACACATATTTGTTATGGGTGCAACAGAGAAAACAAAGTGGTGTCTTGTTCTGTCTTTATCAGGATAATTGCATCTTATGTCCCCTTTGTTCACACTGGTGGGAGTTTTATTGGCAGCAATAACGTGAAATTCTGTTTTAGTGATATCTGAAAAATAAAGGTCTTTTCATTGAATTGCAAGAAAATCAATAAAAGCAAGAAGTGAGAACAAGTGACACATACATTACAAATAATGAGTAGACAGCGGTCTACTAGACAGTGTTTTTTTTTTAAAGAGTAGAACCTGTTTTTGCAGGACATTTTTTATCATAACATATCGTTTTCATTAAAAATCATTTTATGGTCGACCATCGTGCGCTTAAGTATATTTCCCAGAAATAGGTGGTGAGGGATTATTTATCAAAAGAATAGTACATCTCTTATTGGAAAGATTTACGATGGAGTCTGGACTAGTAGCGGTCATGCCAGTAATATATCATTCGCTGGATTTGGGGAAAGCTTTGTGTTATAATATTTGACATTGTATTTAATGGCTAGTGGGCAATTGTAAAAATATTCTGATAAGACTAAGATTGAAAAACACAAATTTTATGAATTCTTTGTGTTCCAAAGAGGGAAAGGCAGGAGAAAGATCCTATCAATTTCTTTGTGTGACACATTACATTTAGCTCATTGTCCTAAAGTCAGACAAAAGCTAGGGGCACAAGAATGCTTGCTTTATATATTCTGAAAAGATGATGAAAGGAAAAAGTTCCTGGATTTTTGGAAAATCTCAGTAAACACATGTATGTATTATAGTCTCATGGTGTCACACAAAAGATATATAGACATGCGCCCCTTTATTCTAAAAATATGGATGTATGCGCAAGAGAGCTGGACACAGTGGGTACAGTACATACCTGTGTGTATCTCTTCAAGTATCTGTACCTGTTTGCTCAAGTTTTCAGACTCATCAACATATATTTTCACACGTCTAAAGGGAAATGGCATTTGGTAAAAAAAGTATCTATGCAATAGATGTCCATAGACTAGTCATAAGGTTAAATTAGATTGATGATACAATATATAATGATAGGCACAAGTTTTGGAATAGTGACAGTCAGATGCTTTCTGCTCAGTACATTGACCACTTAAATGATGCATTTGCTCCTTTTCTTTGACTGAAGTATAAGTTGTCATCCTTTCCCTAAAAGGAGGTCAAGCTTGTTTGCATTTCATCACTCCCCATTTTCAGCATCAATACATCTTATTGGTTTTATGTAGTATTTGTACACATAGGCACAATGTACTAAGTAATAAAGTCTATTTATCTATGGAGAATGTGCAGAACTGTAGTCAGTATTGTCCCAAAATGCTTAAGCTAAAGTTCTCCAGTATATGCTCCAGGAGGCTGGCTGACCCTAGATGCTTGATGAATGAGATTCTTTATAATGGGACCACCTTTCTTATGACTTACTTATATGATCACTAATTATAGGTAGCACATGTGCACTCATATGGTTTTCCTTTTAGGTTTTGTGGCCCGTTAAAAAGAGACTTTGACGGTTTTTGTGTACAGTCAAGTCAATTTTGGTCTTCAGTGGAACGAGCGTTGCTGATAATGGTTAGCACATCCTCGTAATTGAAGACGCTGTTTAGTTGGCTTTATCAATATTCACAAGACTGCTAGGCTATTAGCATGCCACTATTAGTTATGGCACTATTTCCAGTGCAGTTGGTCAGCTGGATACCGCCGTAGACCACAAGGGTGCATCTGTATGCTTTATACAACGTGTAGTGATATTGGCTGCAAGAGTAAATGATAAATCAATATTTTTGCCTGCCAGCCCGCTAAATAAATGTCCATTCCCTGAGCTCCCATCCAGCATTCACACAAGTCATACATCTCTGAGCAGTGAAGGAGCAGTGTATGATACCTTTACATAACGCCAAGAGTCAGACAAGCAATAACTTTATTCAGTGTTCAACTACGTTTAATTCCTCTCTAGAAACCGTAAAGCGCACGTTTACTCAGCTGACAGCACAACCATTATTTCTTGTGAAGAATTGTATCAATTTATATGGCAGCAATTTATATACTCCCCAAAAACACACACTGCATGCTGATTCTTCCATCGTGGAGACCAGTGAGGAACAAGAAGGCTTACCCTGTGTAACATGCTCAATTCTACATTTATATGGGTAATAAATATAGTTTATTTGAAGCAAAGCTATTTTCATTATAATGTTACCAGCAGATCTTAGGACAAGAAATCTATTAATTACGTTTTCTTTCTATGAAGAAAGACACTAGCTGTAACAGAATTTATGATGAAGCTACCATCATGTCCTAAGAAGGACTGTAGAAAAAGTTTTTGCTGACCACCTTCATAACTCAGACTCTACAGTGCACTTAAGAGCGAAGTCAGCCATTACAAAGATATAAAATCTCATTAAATATTAAGTTTATAGATCATTAGGCGTCAAAGATCACAAGGTCCTCATAGCTCAGGTATCCCTTAGACTGACAGCATCTTGAGGGAACAGCATGTGTCTTTGCTAAAACTTTTCTTATGGAAGACATGCACGTTGTTCACCTGGTATCCCGCCCAAAGCCACAAGGCAGACTCAATGTATGATGTTCTTCATAATCAATCTTGGTTAACGTCAGGATCTCTCTACTCATATATTACATAAAAGAATGGTCTCTAGCTCACTGGACTGAAAATTCCATAACAGACCTGAGTAATATTTCCACCTGAACAGATCTGTACATGTCATTTTCTGTAGTTACTGTAATAAGGCTTGAAAGGAACTTATCTTTTTACATGACGGTCAAATGCATGAATTGTTTTATCTAGGTAAGCTTTGTATATCTAAAATGTAGAGATACATATGAGTAGTATGGAATGCTACAGGTATCCTGCGTTCAATATATTGAGATAAATGACTGTATATATCCTACATATATGTGTGCTATGTGTAACTTTGCATGCACTTCTATATAACACTTGCTAAACTCCAGAGAATATGGTTCTATAGATGTTTTCTGTCCCTAATGTCTGTTTTACTAGAAATACCAAATAGAGACTTCACGTATGCTCTATCGTGGAAGCCAGATATCACAACCAGAATGAAAAGTTAACACTTACCCTGGCAGAAGTGATAGTGGAAAGCAGTTCCCGCTCTATGAGTGATGCTGCTGCTGAGTCTGTGGAAGGCACTAGTGCTCCACTCTGTATGGGCAGCTGCGCTCTACGTCCTCCTGTACCTGCCACTACACAGTCTTTGTGTGCTGTGCTGCAGCATATAGAAGCCTTGGGATCATAGTAGAGAAATGAAGGGGAGGGGGGCATGGGGGTGGGACAATGTCTGCACATAACTCTTTCTGTCCCTGCAGTCTATACAAGCACTAAAGCAGATTACACTTATTATTCCCATTATGCTAATCCCTGTTTGTGGGCTCCAAACAGCCTTACCTCATATCCCAACCTTGGGAAATGACTTGGTTTGGAGAGGACATCATCTGAGATTTTAATGCACTTAGGAACATCTGATCTCACTTGAGCTGAGTTGGTTGCTTTATTAATGTTAGCTCAATAGACGATAGAAACATTAATTGTTTTACTTGCAAAAAATAAAAGTGGTCTTTGACCCGGTATAGTAGTCGTTATCTATGTGTTTTCTAGGGTATACATTTACATTAAACACATTTTTCTGCGTTAGATTTTCCATGTGTCTACATTGCTCACATGAGAGAATATAAAAATTGCTTGCACAATATAGGTACAGCTACACGTTTAGATTTCCGGATACAGTTTTCAAAGCCACAACCTAGAGTGCATTCATAAGAGAGGAGAAGTCGTATCTGTCCTTTATACTTTCTCTCCTTTTATAATTCAATCTGGATTTGGGCTTGTGAAACTGCATCAAGAAATATGAACATGTGACTGTATATATATTGTGCAAGCAATTTTTATACCCAAACATGCATGTACCATACCTTTCATTATCTAAAACACATGAGTCGGGAAGGAATTTTTTTCCACTAAAGTGAGGAAGATTGGCTTCTACCTCACAGGTTTTTTTTGCCTTCCTCTGGATCAACCTGCAGGATAACAGGCTGAACTCCATGGACAGATGTCTTTTTTTAGCCTTATAAACTATGTTACTATGAGTACTGCTCCATTATGTAAGAAGACTTCATCTGTCCAAAGTTTTAAAACTTCAAGTGTTTTATGTTAGGAGTCAATTTCATAATTTGTAGAGGAAATAAACTGTGCACTTTTCTTATGACAGGTGACAGCCATTCTTTTGTGCCTAGTGACAATAAAATCCAATATTAAAACCATGATCATCTATTATGCGTGTTCAAAAAGAATAGTCACGCTGCCTCTTTTGTTCTGCTTTGTTCAATATACTTTCCATTAATAGGACCATGCAGAAAAACATTCTTCCTCCTACAATTATTGGAAATAATTAGGTTAATGATGTCTCTTGCTGAGAGGTTCCTTGTCTCCCATCATCCCTCCTTACTTCTACATCCTGTATGTTTTCCCGCTTGCCTGCTGCTGAGAAGAGAGACGGGTGACCTTGTAAGTTGGCCACCTGGGTTTCTTGCACCCAAGAGGCTCAAAGGTCTAATTTTCTGAAAGGTTACTCACTCCCATGATGGCAGTGCGCAGAAGAAAAGACAAGGAGAATGGAACTTTTCTTAATCAAAGCTTAGCACATTTAGAACAGGATATGCAATACGTTATTTGTCACTATACCCTGTTGAAGAGTGACTTTGTTATACTGGTCACAGTATAGGTTATCGTCGTTCAGTTTCAGGTGGCAATGTGATTTGGAATTTCAAATGATAATTTTGATGATGCATATTTGTTAGATTTAGAGTTTGACAAAAGTAAGTGGGGCCAAAATATTCTTCTCTTTAGGATCCAGTCTTGGCTTTGCTTAAAGAAACACCTCAAAATGTGCACCAAGACTGTATTGCATGAACATCAACAAAATTGACTTGTATTTTGTAAGATCGAATATTTTTCTTCTTAATTGTTCAAAGCCCTAGAGCTAATGTAAAATTCAGTTCAGCTCTAACATTCAACCCTTACTGCCTGTGTAGTGCTATGTAGCTTCCAACAGCACCACACCTGTCAAAGAGTTTGTGTGTGGTATTGGGGTCAGCGTTGTTAAAATGAATGGGGCTGATATACAATATCACACACAGCCTGTGAGCAATGTGGTGATGTTTTTGGAAGAAAGCAGCAATAATCTTATCATCCTTTCATCTATGTCCCTATAATGGGCTCTTTAGCCTTTCCTTTCAAATGAAATTGTCCGTTGTCCTTTGAGTACCCTATTACACTGCCCGACGTTCAAGCAGGAACAGCGCTGATTAGCAGTGGTAAACACATTCATCAATGTTCATTTGCTGCCACCAATTACACAGGCTGATGCAAAGTGAGCGTGGAAGGAGCGATGACTACTGCAGTCGTTCTTCCCCCATTCAGTTCTAATGATTATATCGGCGGCACATCACTGATTACATGGGAAGACCCTGATAAAAGATGCCAATCAGCCGACAAAGAGCATTTGCTCATTTACTGACTGACCAGTGTCATTATTATATAGGAACAACTGAACACATGAATGCTTCTTCCCAATAATTTGCTTGAAAATGGTCAAATCAAGTATTAAAGGGCTTGGCCACTTTCTGGCTACTATTAACCAATGTGTTAGTAAGATGATTGTATGGCACTTACTAATATAGCCTTTGTTGAAATTATGTGCTATTTTCTATATTTCTTAAAGTATCCCTCTTGTTTGCCAAGTCTTTTGTGCTGTCCACACAGAGGTCCTGTCCTGCTGATGGAGGTCATGTGACCAGGCATATCACCTCCATTTTGTGCTGTCCACACAGAGATCCTTTCTATAAAATGGAGGGTCATGTGAATAGGCAAATCACCTTCACTTGTCTCCTACTTTCAAATACACTGCCCCAGCCATGTGCACTTGATCTGCTGGGAGCTTAGTGCAGATGCAGTGTGTTTAAATGGAGGAAACATGACATGGAGGTGATATGCCGGGTCACATGACCAGGAGTGTATCTATCACGAGGCAAACAAGGGATTTGCCTAGGGCGGCACTTGCCAATTCTGCGGCAAAATGCCGGTATACTCAGATCGATGGTATATTCTAACCCCCAGCCAGGCATTCCCCATGGTGACAGGGACGCTTGCCTGGGGGTTAGAATATACGAAACCCCTACCAGCTCACAGGATTATGCATTTATCAACTGTTATCTGTAACTTTAACTTTAAATGAGTGCTTATCTCTTTACTAGGGTTATCTTACTCCGGTAACAGGCAGTGCGGGCGCGCTCACTCACTGATGTCACGTGCCTGCTCCTCCCACTAGGCGGCGCAGGAGCGTGATGTCAGTGAGTGGCGCCGCCCCACCTGTTCCCGGAGCTGAAGTAAGATACCTGTAGGGAGATAAGCGCTCATTTAAAGTTAAAGTTAGAGATTACAGTTAATAAATGTATAATCCTGTGGCGGCTGAAAATGAGATCTGTGGATGGCACTGCATTATGGGGGGATCTGTGGATGACACTGTCATGGGGAGGGGATCTGTGGATGGCACTGTTATGGGAGGGGATCTGTGGATGGCACTGTTATGGGGGTGGGATCTGTGGATGACACTGTCATGGGGAGGATCTGTGGATGGCACTGTTTAGGGGATCTGTGGATGGCACTGTTATGGGGAGGGGGATCTGGGGATCATGGATGACTGATCTTTGTAAAGTGGTTGAATTTACACTTTATATTATTATATCTAAAGATTATCTTCAAATAATAGATGCAAAATTTGGTACAGAAAGCACAAAATATTGGCCTTAGTTATTCACTTTTAAATACAGAAAGGAAGATATGAAGCTTTAACAGGAAAGGGTGGAGCCTAAAGGAAGGGTGGGTCAGATTTATATTAGGGGGGTGCCCGAGTTTAGTCTACGCCTAGGGCAGCACAAAACCAAGATAGACCACTGCACATGACCCTCCATCGGCAGGACAGGACCTCTGTGTGGACAGCACAAAGACTTGTCAAACAAGGAGGACATACCTAATGAAATATAGAAAATCGCACAGAGGTACATCAAAGGCTATATTAGTAAGTGCCATAAAATCATCTTATATACCCACTGGTCGACAGTAGCCAGAAAGTCGACAAGTTGATACCAGACTTGTTCTGGTTTTGTCATCTGAAATCCTTGAATTTCATAGCTAGCTTCCAAATAGAATGAGCTATTCCATGTGTGGGGATCTTGCTTGCACACACCATACCATTAGGTGGTTGGAAATTTAGGAATGTAGTGTTTGTACCTCTAAGTGACATCAATATTGAAATCTAGTTATCGCTATTTCCTGCCACCATCCACATGACAATGTTTCCACCCAGGAACAGCAACCATAATAGGGATGTGTTTACTCCTGGGGGCCTTTCAAGCAGACCCCCAGTGTGGCTGAATTTGTAGGGGAAATTATACCTACCTGATCTCAACTGCTGGGTTGCGGCTCCTTTGCTCCCGTGCCTCGGCTTGCAGATCTCCTGACTCCCCTGTGTCAATAGCCGATGATTGAATGCAGTGATGATGTCCCCCTATGCATCATGCCACTGGGTAATAGATCTGGGTAACTGCAGACCTTTAATATTAAAATTAGGGTGCAAGAGTGCAGTTAATGGTTTACTTACTGATAAAATGGTAACCTATATGAGCTATCTGCACCTTTTGATACAGTTGATCACTAGTGGTTGGTATTACACTACCCTATCTTCGGGCAGTGCAAGTGCCAATGGATGTTAACACATCCATCAGCAGTCGATTGCACAGGCCCACATGCCGATACAAACTGAATGCAGCACATACTTGTTTAATCCAGACGTGCTGCCTATAATGAAATAGAAGACAGAATGAGTGAGGAGCGAATCAGCACATCTCTGATTAAGCGGGTATGAACTGCTGCTAATCAGGAGTCTTTCATCCTGGCGAATGGGTATTTTTATTCCGATAAAGCTTGTTCCCAATAATTTTGCAATTATTGTGCAGTCTAATAGGCGCTTTACTTGTCTTACAGATATTATGCTTCCAACCTGCGTCTTGTCACTACCTCAGTCCCTGACTATGTACATATGCCCTAACCATCAACCCGCCTACATATCTGACTTGTTATACACAGATGTCTTTAGCGCTCAGCAGAACTGAAGACTGAAGACAGACACTCCTTAGCAATACACCGTTAGATCTTTGCTAAGAAGACACTTTACACCCCGTTTTTTTCTTGAACAAAGAAAAATCTTTCCCTAATAAAGTATATTACAAAAAAATGTTTAACATCCCTCTCACTAGACTATAATAAAAATAAACTGACACAAAAGTTACACTTTGGGCATAAGTCCACTTTCACTTAGTTTGTCCAAGATGATTATTGCAAGACCCTCCCTCAGAGCCATATCATTGAGAGACCGGCATAACTTGTTTTCTGGAACTCTTTTCCTTAAGTCATAAGATACTGATGGTCTCCACTCCAATCTTATGAAATAAGGGCCAGATTTATCATTACACTGACATCTTCCTCCACTCATCTGCCCAAAGTCCCTTTATAGTCAGATTTATTAATGGTCCCTTACTACTGTGATAAATGTGGTTTGATGGTAGCAGTTTATCCTTCAGTAAGCGGCTGTACAAAAGTCGCACGTCTTTACAAAAAAGTCGCATGTTCTATTAAAAAGTTGCATAAGATAAGCATGGTCCTCCATGGAGTGAAATTGCGCATTTTTTGCGACTTTTTTGCGACTTTTTAAATGGTTGCAATAGTTAATCTGTCTAGAGATTCATTTACATAAGACAACACTCCCACTTCCACAAAACTGGAGAGCTTAGTGCAGAGCTTGAAAAGTCACAAAAATGCGCAATTTTACCGATTGCGCATTTTTTTCCGACTTTTTCACTCCATTAAAGTGACTTTAGCTAATGATAAATCTGGCCCTAAGTGTTCTCTACCCTTAAATGTTCGAGATTTCAAATATGTTTGGCTATATTCTCCCCTACTTATATCAAACCTACTAATTAGAATAAGCCCAAATGATATTCTATCACTATACAAAGCAGTTTATGTTTGCACTGTATGAATCAATAGTAATAAATTGTAATCTGATTCCTAGCCTGCAAGTGTTCTTTTTAAAGTGATCAATCCTAATATAAATGAAGTGTTCCTTTTGCAAATTACTTTCCCCCTCTTTTTTTTTTTGCATCCAATTTGTTGTTCTTGTACTGTGCACATTTCATTCCCCTTATCTTTATCTTGCCTGAATATGAAACGTTACTTTCAGACAGTTTATGATATAGTAAATGTTACTATACTTAACCCCTTCAGGACCCTGAGATTTTCCTCTTTTGTGTTTTCGTTTTTTCACTCCCCGTCTTCCCATAGTCCTAACTTTTTTATTTTATTTATTTTTAATCTTTTTTTCATTCACATAGCCATACGAGGCCTTATTTTTTGTGGGAGAAGTTGTACTTTCTAATGGCACCATGTATTGTTGCATAGCATGTAGTAGGAAGCAGAATTTTTGAATACTGTACACTATGCGGTAAAATTGACCTGTTATCTTCATTTTCCAGGTCAGTATTGTTACAACGATATCACACTTGTATAATTTGTCTTGCGTTTTAATAGTGAAAAAAAAATGAAAACCTTTGAGGAAAAAATTTTTTTTTTATAACCATATTCTGACCCCTATAACCTTTTTTGTAGTTATGTGTATGGGGCTGTGTGAGGACTCATTTTTTGTGGGACGATCTGTTCTTTTCAGTGATACCAATTTGAAGTGTGTGTGCCACTTTTTGATCACTTTTTATAAAAAAAATGATTGGGTAGTTGAAGTGACAAAAAATGGCAAATTGGCTGTTTTTATTTTTTTTCCCGTTACGCCATTTGCCGTATGCCATTATTATTGTTATATTTTAATTGTATGAGCATTTAAGCACACAGCGATGCCCATGATGTTTATTTTTTTTATTGGTTAAGTGTTTTTATTTTCAGGAAAGGGGGGTGATTTGAACTAATTTTTTTTTTAGTAGGTACGATGAAAGAACAAACAAAATGCGGCACTCACCAAAAACTCTTTACAGCTTTATTCACATTTAAAAA
Source organism: Bufotes viridis (assembly GCA_033119425.1). Lineage (NCBI taxonomy): Eukaryota > Metazoa > Chordata > Amphibia > Anura > Bufonidae > Bufotes > Bufotes viridis. Next base: position 172,767,179 of record CM065592.1, on the reverse strand, counting down.
TCAGCGGGATGCGGGCACATTACAGCTCAAAGGCAACAGCTGTTTTGTGCTTGTTGCGCTTTCTCAAGCCACACTTACAGCAGTGCCGCTCATACTCTCTACTTTTTGTTATTTTTTTATATTTGTATATTTTAAAAACTTTTTTTTTTACTTTTTTTTACTTTTTTTAAGTCACCTTGGGTGACAATAACTGCCAATCATTAGATTGCCCATTGTGTTCATTGATGGCTATATAGCCATCATTGAACACTTCATTTGCAATATAACAATACAATGCTGCCACGTAGTGGCCTGTATTGGTACATTCCTGAAATAGACTCGAAAGCCTGCTTGAGGCTTCGGGCTATTTCAGCGATGTAACAGGTTCCCCCATCTCGGTCGGGAAACACTGTTACCGGAGCAGAATTGCGCGACTTCTGCTTCCAGACAACAAAAATGAGGTGGTCACATTTGACCACGGCATCTGAAGGGTAAAATGTATGCAATCAGCCTTATTGCATACATGTTCCGCGGGTCTCTGCTATTTAAAATAGCAGGATCATGGCGGCTATGGTGAATGCTGCACGTGCGTGCGGGCGCCATGTTTAGGAACCGGACTTCCGCCGTACATATACGGCGAAGGTCCTTAAGGGGTTAAATATCAGTAGCGATTTCTTTAATCTTACATACACCTTCCTGAAATGTTTACATTATATCTTGTTTGTTTGTGCAGATTGCTCCATTGTGTTTTAACTACATAATTAGTATCAATAGCTTATTTCATTGTATGTAAGCACGGTCCTGGTTTGGTTTTCTTCCATTAAATCTTCATATCTGCATTAGGCTACATTGACACGACAGCCGTTTTTTTTACAGCCACATAGACAGGAGTGCACCCATTAAGGATGAAGGAAATCAGCACTCCAACTTTTTCAGAAAAGCCTTGTAGTCCTTTATTTCAGTGAATATAATCAGCATACAGCAATAAAAACTCCAGCAGAAAAACACACCCTTGTTGGCGGTCTCACGCGTTTCCAGCATTGCCGCTCTTAATCAAAATCTTGATCTAGAGCGGTAACGCTCGAAACGCGTAGACCGCAACAAGGGTGTGTTTTTCTGCTGGAGTTTTTATTGCTGTATGCTGATTATATTCACTGAAATAAAGGACTACAAGGCTTTTCTGAAAAAGTTGGAGTGCTGCATTTCCCTTCATCTTTCATATTGTATACCCAAGGACTTTCCTTGTTTCATCCCTGCACCACAGGAGGATGGAATTTATTAGCAGGTGAGCTGGACAATTACATTGGTTTAAGGAGTGCACCCATCTAAGGGTCAAAATACTCACCTCATCCATTTGCACACGCTGGGACAACGATCTGCAGTATTAGTTTCCTGCCACACATAGCATTTTGCATTTAGGCCAAAAAGTTAAACTTTGGTCTCATCTGACCACATGTTTGCTGTGTCCCCTACATGACTTGTGGCAAACTGAAAATGGGACTTCTTATGGCTTGCTTTCAAAAATGGCTTTCTTCTTGCCACTCTTCCATAAAGGCCAGATTTGTGGAGTACACGACTAATAGTTGTCCTGTGGACAGATTCTCCGACCTAAGCCGTGGATTTCTGCATCTCATCCAGAGTGACAATGGGCCTCTTGGCTCTCTAATTAGTGGTCTCCTTGCCTGGGCTGTCATTTTAGGTAGATTACCATGGCTTGGTAGTTTTGCAGTTGTGCCATACGCCTTCCATTTTCGGACGATGGATTGAACAGTACTCTGTGATATGTTTAGAGATATGTTTAGAGGGATATTTTTATAACCTAACCTTGCTTTACACTTCTCCACAACTTTATCCCTGACCTGTCTGGTGTGTTCCTTGGTTTTTATGATGCTGTTGGTCACTCACTAATGTTTACTAACAAACCTCTAAGGCTTTCACAGAACAGCTGTAGTTATACTCAGAATAAATTACACACAAGTGGACTCTATTTACTAAATAGGTGACTTCTGAAGGCAACTGGTCACACTGGATTTTATTTAGATGTATCAGAGTATAGAGGGCTTAGTACAAATGCATACCACACTTTTCAGATTTTTATTTATTAAATTTTTTTAAAACCATGTATCATTTTCTTTTCACTTCACACATACTTGCTACTTTGTGTTAGCCCATCACATAAAATCCCAATAAAATGCATTTAAGTGTGTGGGTGTAACATGAAAAAATGCTGAAACATTCAAGGAATATGAATACTTTTTCAAGGCACTATATATATATATATATATATATATATATATATATATATACAGACGAGGAAAATGGACAGCACTCCAAAGCGTAAACAAAAATTCTTCCTTTATTCACCCATGTGGTGTACAAGCGACGTTTCGGCCCAGCAATAGAGCCTTTCTTAAGCTTGAGAAAGGCTCTATTGCTAGGCCGAAACGTCGCTTGTACACCACATGGGTGAATAAAGGAAGAATTTTTGTTTACGCTTTGGAGTGCTGTCCATTTTCCTTGTCTGCATTCAAGGGTTGGCTTTAACCCCTGGACCTAGCACCCACCAGCTTCATTGTTTGGTCTCTCAGTGCTGCCATTTTTTCTTTTTCTATATATATATATATATATATATACACACACACACACACACACACACACACACACACAGGGGGCACAACTATATATATGTAGGCACAGCTGGGAGCCATTTAAAACATTATAAGTGCAGAGGCCACAGAGGGGTGCATTACTTATACTGGGGCACCATGGAGGAGGCATAATATATACATTGAGGGCACTGAAGGGGTCGGGATTTTAACTTAAAAAACAAATAAAAATAATCAATTTTTAATAGCTGTTTTGTATAGCAATTTAATATGGATGTAATACTGGCATTGTGTCCAATTTTTGAGTCTGAACAATATAGATTTAACGCATTAGAAGGGATACATGCTTGACAGTTTCGTCATGCAGCTATGCGCAAACTATATATACATCACAAGGGGCATGTTTGCACTATATAAATCTCTTCTCTTATACAGGGGTATTATCTTGGGCCTTTTTCAACTTCTCTTTTATTGGAATGTGGGAGAGGTTCAACTGCCTGCAACCTGGTATCAGTCACTTGTGATCTATTCCTCCACATTTTGGTCTAAGATGCATACTGGCTTACCAGCTAAACCAGCCTCCTGGATTGACCTGGCTCCTCTCTTATGAGAACCTGCAGCCCGTCTCCCTTTGTCACTCTGATGTCTGCTTTGTCTGTTCACACTGGTCCCACAGCTCTAACAAGCTGCTCCAGCATGCCCATAGTCAGCTCTGTACTCCTGCAGCTTTCATTGCTAGTGACAGATAATTCTCTTGTTGCCAACTCAAGGTTCTTGCCTCTTTGTCTGCAGCCTCTATGCTCCCTCTGTGTTGTTCAAGGGATCTCCAGTGCAAATGCTACTCATGCACCTGAATCGATCCTAAACTTCATTTCCAGCAGTGGGGGTTGGGTGCCCACAAAGTGGGCCCACAGCAAAACAGTTTTTCATTCCAGAACAGGACCCTTATTATCAGACAAGCACATCTTACATGAGCAGTAGACTACTAATTTAAGGATCTAATGATCTGGTCATGTGACTACAGATCCTTCAGCAGCCAAAGAATATAGGGGGTCATTTATAAAGACCGGCGTTTTAGACACTTGTCTTAATAAGCCTTATATCTGGCAGTGGATCCGATAAAGCTATGAAGATTCGCAAGCCTCTACATAACTTCGGCGCATCCAGCGCCAGTCTAAGTGTAAGCCATCTTCCTAGCTGGCTTACATTTAGACCATTTTCTACAACTAAAACAGTTTTAGAAAATGATAAATGAGCCATGCCAGCCTGTCCCCTTCCTCACCACGCCACTTTTTTAGACCTGGCGTGAGTGGGGAAAAGTCGCAGATTGCGGCGCAACTAACCGTTCCGCCGCAATATGTGCCTGAAACACTATCCCATCCGTATTTTTTGCTCATAGAATGGAGACCCATTCATTTCAATGGTTCAGCAAAAAATGCGGACAGCTGTCCACATCCGTATGTCCATTCCGTAGCCCCACAAAAAAAGATAGAACTTGTCCTATTCTTGTCCGTTTTGAGGCACTGTTAAAATGGATCTGCAAAAAAAAAAAAAAGGATGCAACACGGATGTCACACGGACGTCAGCCATATTTTTTTGAGGATCCACGTTTTGCAGACTGCAAAATACATACGGTTGTGTGAATGCACCCTCATACTGTGTAAATGGGTGGGCTCCGACCACACTTTGCAAACTAACATGCTCGTAAAGGTGTTCGTAATGAAGTAGGGTTTCTTTCCTGATTCATACTATGATACACCCCTGAACAAGCATGTCCTAAGAAAAATATATAGAACCTGTTAACATGAAGATAAAAAGACCTTTCTGCCATTAATTTCCTCTAGCAGTAACTGTGATAAATGGTGACACTGTAGTTGGTATCCTCTTCCTAAGAGTTCTTCATTGGCATCATTTACTTGCCAGCTCAGTTTTGTGTCTATTTTAGGGCGACTTACTTTTTTTTTTTTTTTTTGCCAAATTGAGTCATCATAATAGTAGAAAATTTTGAATATTACTATTACCTTTTCCATTTGAAAATGCAAATACGCTAATAGTACTGACTCAGCGAAAATCTGTAATAGTTCAATGCTTTGAGGTAGCAAATGCTGCATTTGTCAAGTAAACTCGTCAGGATGAATTATTAGAATTATTGGATAAATTTAGCTCCTAATACAATGTTCAATACTTGCAATAAGAAAGAGAACGTGACTGTTTCAGATATGTAGGGAGTTACTTAAGATCTCCACAGACACCCATTGGACTATTCTGCAAGTAGACTTGGCAGAGTAGTTCTGTGCCCTGCGGATAACGCAGCTTTATGTCAATTTCGAGACACGACTGTCCTCTCTCTGATGAGCTTGTGCACAGGATACATAAGCAGCCCTCTTCCCTGAAGCCATATTCGCACAGCGTAGATCTTTCACACAAAGCATTAAGTTTAGTTCTGTATATTCCCAGTACACACATGAATGTAAACCGCTCTATAATCCATGACCATGTTAAACTGCATTGCAGATGAATATAAACATAAATACCGCTGTGTGCTCCCGTCACCAGGGGGTGAGCACATTCCAGATTTATCATTCATCAATTACAATGAATGTTCTCTCCACCTCCTGTATAAATCTAGTCAGTATTAATACATCTGCTGGCTTGCAAGCACAGGGCACAGAAGAGGGCACTGGAACTAAATGAGGAAGATTGGAGGGTAATTGAAGAGGCACCTGATTCTGAAATGTCTTTTATTCTCACAGTCGTATGGAGCCGTTAACATTATATGGATGGGTTGATTTTTAATCATTAATTCATTATGTATTACATTATAACCTTGTTGTTACTTGGGATATGGAAAAAATAAAATATACAGCAACGATGCTTGTTGGGAAGCAATAAATTAACATAGGATAATATAATGAGTGGGTCCAAAACATGTAATTATAGGTAATCATAGAAAGGAATTTCTTGCTATTGTATATTTCAGTTACTTGATTGCATTTTTGATCAGTGTAAAAAGATACTGCTGTCGGGATTTCTGCAGTATAATAATTGCATATATTCTTGCATAATAACTGGTTAATGGTAGTTTTGTCATTTGCTAATAAGCAGTTATTAAGAACGATTACCATTATAAACAGAATGTGAGAAAGTGACCTTAAGTGGACAGGACTTTGGATAGGAGAACTTAAAAAGCCAACATTTTTAATATTTATGTAAATGTATGGGTTCAGCCTGGAGCTGTTTTGTTCAGGGTCAGAGTGAAAATGGCCTGGGCCCCTGGCAATGTAGGGCATTACTCCTTTATTGGCCAACCTACATCTATGTCAGAATAACACATTTTATATAAGCAGGATTTATCATCGTATCTGCTGGAGCTAATACCAGAGAAGCGAAGATGATAAGATAGTCAACTAACTGAAATGATGCCTCTATAGAAGGGCAAGTGCAGTACCCCAATATCAGTGACAGGAACCCTTAACACAACAAACTTACCACTGCACACTTACACTGACGAGCAAAAGGATAACAATGTTTTGAACTTTTGATTTTCAGGCTCTATATCTCACCATCCACTGTGGGAGATGGAGGTCAGTGTATTGAATGGAGCTTACAGGGTTAAAATAGAAAAGGTTATATGCAGGTAATAATAAGCTAAAAACAAGGTCAAAAAGTCACTTTGTGTGTGTGATAGCACCCTCCCCACAGTTAGCAGAGGTATCAGTCTGAGTCTCAGTTAGTGCGGGGGAGAGGAGAGAGGAATGGAAACATACGTATGGTCTTATGATCCATATCTTATAACTACAAATGTCATGTTCGTCATGTGATGGTCTTTTTCGGTTTGAAACCTATATATTGTAAGCTTGTCTTTAAATGAAGGAGAGAAATCTTATTCAGCTACATCCAATGTCTGTGTCAGTTTTCCCGAGCGCTCGTATCCCTTTAATTTGGATTCCAACAATTATAGGATAAATGGATATTTCCCTAACACCACTACAGCTTCGAACGTTAGACTACCATCATTTTATTGACAATCACCTTGGCTATCTCATACATAAATTGGACTTGCAACTATTTAGCATATGATTAATTATGCAGATTCTTGTCATGTAACTGCATTGTTACTGTTTTGCTCCTGGTGGTGGAAGAATCTTTTTCTTCCTGTATACTACAAATTACAACCTGTTCTCACGTTCCCTAATAGCTCAGTATGTTATTAGGTTGATTTCCAAGTGAAAGGTCACTGGTTCAAATCGAGGAACAGCCATGAAGAAGATTTCCCAAGGAAAGAGAAACATCATCATCCAGCTCATCGATCACAGTATCTAGGCCAAGAAAATTGCCAAATTGCATCATGCCAAACTGAGATAAAAGTCAATAGATTTGGCTCTGATTGGTTCAAATGGGTCTGGAAAAACAAGGGAAAATGGGGCTAACAGATCGAGAAACTGAAGGAACTGTCAAGTTTGGTGGAGGAAGCCTGATGATATGGGGTTGTTTCACAGCCAAAGACGTCGGATACTTGGCCAGATCCATGGTAGTCTCAATGCTGAGCTATATGTGAGTATCCTACAAGACGAGTTACCTCGTACACTTAAGTACTATGGGTATGAAAAGGACGACATAGTGTTTCAGCAGCACTCCTTAACTGATGATAATTATTGGTTTTATTTAACTTCATATTATTTCAGCCGGAGTAGGTGGTATATCAGTTGCAACGTTTCGGGCTAACAATCGCCCTTCATCAGGCACTCTGAGGACCACAGTGTGCTTACGGCAAGCGTTGTCTTAATATTTGTGTGATACCTACAGTTCTTGAGGTGGAGCTACAGAACACAACCTGGATGTGCACCCATCCTTGCCTTTTATTGAAAAGTGTGCTGTGGCCTATTACTTGAAAAGATAGTGTTTCAGCAGGACAACGACCCAAAGCATATGTCGAGATTGGGAACGTGTAGAAGAGACCTGGGAACAGATTTCGGTCGAGACATGCTTAAATCTGATGTCCAGAAGAATTCAGGCAATGTTAAAAGCCAAATATGGATTTACAAAATGCTAACAAAATAATACAAATTAAAATTTAGAATTTTAAGAGCAAAACAGTAAGAATTCAGTTACATGACAAGACTCTGCATAACTAATATGATATGCTGATTGCTGAATAGTTGCAAGTCAAATTTATGTATAAGTTAGCCAAATTGATTGTCTATCAAATGATGGTAGTCCCACACCATCGAATCTGTAGTGGATGGTGAGACATGGAGCCTGAAAGTCAAAAGTTCAAAACATTGTTACCCTTTGCTCGTCAGTGTATAACCAAGGGTGGATTGGCAATGTGCCTTACTGGTAATCTCCCTGTTGGCCGATTGCCTTTATATGCAGTGAGCCAACCTATTTAAATGCCCCTCAATAGCAGAGCCAGACTCATGACCCTGTATTAATGCCTCCTATTCTGATCCTGATTTGGAGGGCAAGTGTTGATGACTTCACCAAGCGTTGGTGGGGTGATGTAATTTACAATCCACAATAAGTGAGAAGTGGAGTGTCATCCACAACAAACTTCAGCTTTCAAACTACATCTTACATTAAACGGATTGGCCAATTTACAGTGGTATTTCTCAAAATGCCATAAACATACAAGCATACATGACTATACTGTCCCCCAGCTGTCATAGTAAAATCCCCCCAGCAGTACGTGACTGCTTCTTCAGGCTTTTCCTGGCTACCAGTACTTTTGTGTAGGCGCTGAACAGCAAGTGGACACGGCTGTCATATGTGCAGATACTCTACAGGCAGCATTATCTGTATCTATGCAAGGGCTTGGCATGTCGACTCGCTGTTCAGCACCTGCACCGAAGTACTGGTACCCAGGAGCAGCCAAATGAAGTGGTCATATAAACAAATTATGTTACTGCCGGAATGTACGTGAATGATGTCTGGTGAGTACTGAGTATGCTTACTGCACCAATGCTGAGACAGCTAGAGGACTTCACTAAGATGGCTGTGGGACAGCAGAAATGCACGTGCAGTATGCTTGTATGGACTATAGATGACAGTTTATGGCATTTTGAAAAATTCTATTGTAAATTGGCTTATCCCTTGAAAGTATAATGGGTATTCAAGTAATAACAAGTTAACTTCTATTCACTGGTTAGGGATAACTGCTAGAATGTTTGGGTTCAAAACTTTCGACCAATGGGACCCCCACTAATTACAAGAATGGGGAACTCAAGTCTTTTGTTTGAATGGGACAGAGATCAAGCATGTGCACTAATGCTTAATTCCACTGTCTATTGGACAGATGGAGATAGCCAAGCGCCATCCTATAAACAGAGAATGGAGTGGTAGTGTGTATACCATCATTTGGACCTCCACTAATTTTGGAATTGTAGAACCCAGAGCTGGCACAGCCAGGAGCAGTGCTCTAATGGATTAATGTTAGATTCAACAGCTTCATCAGCTAGATTTACACGCACTCTTCAGAAGCAAAATTGTAGGAAATTTTGAATGAAGATAATCTAGAAAGTTGTTTATTTTGTAGTTAGGAAGGAAATGAAGAATTAAAAAAGGTGTAAAAGTGGCCATGGCCTTTAAAACTATATTTTAATGTTTTATGTATTTATGTATGTATTTATTTGTATTATTGCTAAAATCTGATTGTGGAAATATGCAACAAAATCTGCATTGAGTTTCAATTGTCTTAGCATTCCCTTTGTGTGTCAATTATCAGCTAATCTTTTCTCATGGATAATTTAAATGCTTGTAGTTTATAATCACAATGTCCACGCTGTAATAGAAAATAAAACCTCAATACAAGACAGAGTGTTTAATGCATCTGTCATACATAATATTTTAATTTTGCAGTTGGTTATGATTTAAATTTCAAAACAAGTCGTGTTGGACTAGTCTTATGCAATAGATCCTGTTAAAAATCATGGTGGTAAAATGGCTGAGCTTTCAATGTGTTCAGTTTGAATAATGTGACTGATAATGATAATGTCATGTAATAAAAAGTACTATTGTTCTGGATTTAGATGGCCCAATATTCCCACTAACGTTTTCTTCCTATTCGTTCTCGTACTCTGCTTGTCTAAAGGTGCTGCTCTAAAATGAGGACACCTCAGTCATTGTTGGGCAGCAGATTGTGATGTCTAAACAGCGATCTGCTGCCCAGGAGCAATAATTTTGTATGGGGACAAGCGATAGCAGCAGCGATCGCTCGTCCACATACTGTGGAGGTGATCGCTGCATGGAATGCTTATGTAACGGTCTGGTTCGGAGTTCGGTTCGGAGTCTTTATTGCAACTACTTGGAGTAATTGCAAAGCCGATAACATAGTCAGGAGGAAGCCAGTGGTCGATGCACAAGATGAGCATCAGTATTAGAGGAGCAGTCAGGAGGAAGCTGGTTGTCGATGCACAAGATGAGCGTCAGTATTCACAGCAGAGCAGGAGAGCCGAGCTTAATTACAGGCTGAGAGCAGAATAATCTCGCAAGGCAGGTTTGAATAAGATGTTCAATCATCAGGGAACAGGGTGGAGCAAACCAGGGAGGCGGGTACTGAAACTAGAGGCATAGGGAACTAAGCTTCAGTTCAGCACAGGAGCTGTCCAGAAAGCTGAATAGTTTAGTTGGAAGAGCAGCTGCCTGGTATACAGGAGTCCCTGGGTTCAAGTCCTGACAGCTTACTTCCCGAAAATTTCCAGCCTAAATGGACAAGCACTGCTAGGCTCAGAAGCTTCCTGGGCCTCTTCTACCAATGATCTGTGAAACCACTAACAGAACATGGATGCCATGGATAAACATGGAAGTATAGGTTTCAATGGGCATGTTTTTTTCACAGCACGGACTAAACTAGTTCATGCTTCCATTTTGCACCAGAACTACAAAATAAAGTATATTTGTATTTTCATTGTATAGATCTACCTTTTCTCTACTTTCCTCTATTTACAAGTTTCTCCATGGTGCAAATAACTTTATGGGGACAGGAATTTCTACAGTGCTGAAAAACATGCAACTGTAAATTTGAAAGATGTTAGCATAGGGAGTCAAAGAGAAAATCATCTATTAAAATATAGCATATATTACAGGTTTAGTAGACAGTAAGAGCACATTTGCTGCATGGACATATCACTTTACTGACACAACAATGTGAGGGCACATAAATTTATTGGTTACAACTGATAAGACAGACAGGATAAAATAAAAACATGAGGCAGTTACTGAAATGGTTATGATAATTTCAGCAAGAAAAGCTCATTCATGCTTTGTTTAAGACTAGTGTTGAGCGAATCAATGCATCCAAAGAGGAGTTCAGTACAAAGTTTAGGAAAAATTTGATTTGCAATGAATCCATATTTCCTCCAGCTTCGTGGTAACGAATCGTTTTTTCCTAAAATGGCAGCTACAAGTGTTACAAAGTGAAAGTAAGTATCCCAGGAATGTGAGATCACCCGTAATGCCATGCAGCCAGCCAATCCACACGTAGCCATCCCCTGTAATCTCAACACTATAAAAGCCTCATCCCGCGCAGTCTTTGTCAATTCACTGTGAGCTGAGCATAGGGAGAGATGTGGCAGCGCTAGGGACAGTGTGTCAGAAAGCTTTTAATTGTAGAATATTGGATAAGGAGAATGCAGTGACAATATAGGGAGATTGTAAAGAGAGTTTTTAGACACAGTAGGGAGAGCATAAGGAGACTGTAGGGACAGTCCATGCTGAGTGTAATCACCCTTTGTATTTTGTTCACCTGCTGCGCCATTCATACTTTATCTGTTCTTTTATAAATAAGGAGAGAGAAGAGGAATAACCGCCTCTCTCCCCCAAAAAAAAAAAAAAAGAGTGTTAGTAGCAGACTCCCTTTGGATGGAATCCAAAAGGTCTTAGAATAACTGCAGGGCACCAAAGAGTAGGAGATAGGAACATCAAGTGTTAAGGTAAATGGTGGGAGGCTGCCAGTGGTGGCTAAATGTGCAGCAGAGACTGCTGCATATAGTAATAAGTAAAGGACAGAAAAAGAAAAAACCCAGACACAGCGAGGGCGCCAATCACCTAGATGTAATTTATGACAGTAAGATGAGGTGAAAGAAAAGGTAAAATATCAAAGGATGTTGTCCGAAGCTTTACAATATAAAACCAATTGGTGTATGAAAGCATATATAAAAGTAAATATATATATATGAGTGACTCGCTTCACTGGGAGGTAGTCTATGGGATAAGCTCAAGACACCCATAGGCTTATTCCCTGCCAAAACACGCAGTCACCACGGAAGGCACTTCTGGAAAATTCCTTTTATTGGTATCAAGGCTCCTCAGCAAGAGAAGACTTCCATGAGCCTTGATATCAATAAAGGGAATTTTCCAGAAGTACAGTACCTTCCATGGTGACTGTGATTGTTTCTGAGATTCTACAAGCGATCCTGGCAAGGGAGTTAAGCCTATGGGTTTCTTGAGCTTATCCCATAGACTACCTCCCCAGTAAAGTGAGTCACTCATATATATATATATATATATATATATATTTACTTTTATATATGCTTTCATACACCGATTGGTTTTATATCTTTCTTTTATAAATAGACTTACTATGCGTCAAACTCAGTGTCAACAGACAGTTTAATACATAGGCGCGCTTATCCAGTTCAAATGCTGTGCCATTCATACTTAATCTGTTCTGCTAAACATAGACTTACTGTGCATCATAATCAGTGTCAACAGGCAGTCTAATATATAGGAGCATTTATCTAGTTGACCTGCTGCGCCATCCATACTTAATCTGTTCTGTTATACATAGACTTACTGAGTGTCAACAGGTGGTCTAATATGTAGTTGCATTTAACTAGTTCAACTGCTGCACCATTCATACTTAATCTGTTCTATTATACATAGACTTACTGCGGGTCAGACTCAGTGTCAACAGGAGGTCTAATATGTAGGCACTTTTATCTAGTTCAACTTCTGCCATTTATACGTAGTTACTTAGTTACATTACTGATTCAGTTACTGTACACTATTGCCAACAGACAGTTGCCTGGGCTCTCAAAAAGGAATGGGCAGTAGGAAAAATGTTGCTGTAGCTGGCACAAGTAGCAGCAGTAGAAGGGTTCGTGGTAGCAGCAGCTGCAGCAGAGGCCAGAGCTGCCACTGTCATTCAGCAGTTGTGTTTTGACAAATAATCCAGCTGTATTGGAATGGTTGACTCGCTCTTTAACATCATCTCAAGTGACATCAGACACACACAGCCAGGAATCGGTGGGATCCTCTGACACCACACGTGGCATGGCCAGGATCAACCTCTGTTTCCTCACGTGTCCTGCAGCTGCCTCTTTCTTTTGCTGCTCCTTCTGCTCGGGAACTAGTGTAGGCTGCCGACTCTGCTCCGCTTTTTGGCAAGGAGGAGCTTAGTGAGGACAGTCAGCAGCTACAGGCCAGGACAGACTTGGAGGAGAGGTCCACTATGTCCTCCATTAGGCATGCAACTGGCAATGATGACAGTTGGGTGGGAGCACGTGTTGCGAGCGGTCAGAGACATGGCCATGTGACTGGTGTAGGTAACATAAGTGAAGACCAGACACTAATGGATGATGACATAGCCAATCACACGTGAGAGCTAGGGAAAAGGGTGCATCATCATCAGTGGGTGAGAGTGGCAGCAGACCTGTGAGACAGCAGCAGGGTGGCTGCTGCTGATAAGCCAGCAGGGTGAAAGCAGTAGGAGATCTGGAGCCAAATGCGCCAGTGGTAGCCCATCTGCTACTCAGGAGCCCACCTTTTAGGACCAACTGTATGAGCAGAGGAAACCCGTGACCACTTTCTTGATGATGCAGATGAATAGGACTACTCTCCAGTGTAACTTCGACGTTAGACATGGTGCCTACATCTCACAGCCACCAAAGCCCTGTGAAGGCTGAACTGGCACAGGAGGAGAATAACAAGGAGGAGGACATAAATGCCCAGGAATTCTATACCCAACTAGGTGGTTTATCTGCCCAAGCGACAGGAGAGGAGCAGAAGGAGCATGAGATGCTAGAGGGCGACAGGATCGCAGAATTTACACATATATGGATATCCTGCAAACAAGGCACATGCAGCGCACACCAATCACTCATCACTCATGTATCACAATACATTAGTAAGTGCCTTTATTAACTGCATGATAAATGCCATTTACTGAAGTGAGACAAACCCTTTAACCCCTTTAGGCATAAATGTCTGGCATGAAATTTATCAAATCTCAACCTCCTCAGATTGCACATAATCTACAGTATATTTAAAAGGGTTGCCCTACCATAATGACCTATTGCCTATCTACAGGATAGGTGATAAATATCAGATTGCTGGGGGTCTGACTGCTGGAACACCCACTGATCATGAAAAAAGAGTCCTGAGACATTCATTTACAGGCCGGGATCAACCAGGATTTCCAGACATCATGCAACAGATGTAACTGATGCAACAGACTAGATCATTCTGGCAGTAATGATCTGACTGTAGTTTGCTGCCACACCAGAACATGACAGATGACTAGTTACTACTGCCCACGTTCTGCTGTCACTATTCTGATGCTGCCCCCGCCCTGCTGTCTTTACTGGCATCTGCTCCTAATGTAATCTACTATGATCTTGTGTTGTTACTGCCTCTGCTGTTGCCCCCCCTCCCCACTCTGTTATGGGGCGCTATTGTGAGACTTCATGCTGTTGCCACCTTCACCACTCTGTTCTGGGGCCATGATTGTGACTCTTTATGCTCTTGTCACCCTCACAAATCTGTTCCGGGGCCACTATTGTCACTCTTCATGCTATTGCCACCCTCACAGTGTGTTATGGGGCCACTAGCGTCCCTGTTTGAATGTGTTGACATCACCATTTATTTTTTCCATTCTTCTGATCCATCAGAAGAACAGAAAAAGAAAATGGTCCTCTTGTTTGAGCATCCATAAGGCCTCTATCACACGATCAGTATTTTGCATCAGGATTTGATCATAATTTGGAAGCCAAAAGCAGGAGTGGGTCCAAAACACAGAAGATATGCAAATATTTCCATCACACTTTTTCTCTGTTTTGGACCCACTCTTGTTTTTGCCTTACCAATACTGATCAAATTCTGATGGATCAAAAGAAGGGAAAAATAAACAGTTACGTCCATACAACCTGAAAACTTCACTCATCTCTATTTAAGACATATAGGGGGTCAGTTACTATCAAATATCTGCCTTTTTATGGCATATATCTGTCACAGATTGCGGTGAAAAGATTATTTGCGCCGCAATCTGTGACTTTTCCCTGCTCATGCCAGTTTTAAAAAAGGGGGCATGCCAGCAGGCCCATCTCTTTTATTATTTTCAACACCTGTTTTAGGCATAGAAAATGTTTTAACTCTTCACCAGCAAGAGTGCTGGCGTAAATTTAGACTGGAAGCGCTGGCATTATGTAGAGGCTGGTTCCACCACCAGCTCTTAATAAATGACCCTCATACTTTTCCAACATATTATCTGTACCAGTTCCTTATGGTTTTCAAAATTTCTGCTTGCTGTCATTCAATTTAAACCTTTATTGTTTACATCCAGAGGATGTCCTGATCAGATGATTAAACAACAGAACTCGTAGACAGATATCGTAACTTCAAAGTGTCAATCAGATGTGTGTCTATTTTTTTCAGGCAGATAAACAGTCTTTAAATGACTTCTAGAGAACTGTGAAAGCAATGTGACCCATTGCTGAGACAGCAAAGAAATAGAAAACAAGGACAATAGTTTCCAGGGCACTAGATGCCATTGATTAGGAAGTTAAATCATATGACTTTAGGGACTAGTGCAGGGTTCCTGAGCTTCTGTCCTCAGGGCCCATGTACCGGTAATGTTTTCAGAATTTCCTTAGTATTGAGCAGGTGATATAATTAGTGTCAATACATCAGGACTTACCGTGGGTATTTGTTCTGAGGGATACTTTCAAATCACGATCTGTAGGTGGGTCCTGAGAACTGGAGTTGGGGAACATTGGACTAGTATACTAAACACTGCACACCAAAGACTACAAGCAATGACAACTTAAACCTCTAGGCCTGGAGACATCCAACCATTAAAAACCATTGAAAATGTTGGGTAGCAAACCAGGGAATATTATTGAAATTAAATCACTGATACCAGTGCGACTATACAAAGTATAGGAAATGAAAATCACAGTACATAATGGTTCGAAGCTTATAATCAACAGGTAATGTGTGTTGGTGGCTGATCTAGTTTGCATGGCATAGAAAGCAACATTGATGGTCAATTGAGGTATTGTGCTGTGGCATGCCCAGGGTGCGGCGGGGGGCTGGGGTGCAGATGGAAGCATTTTTTGCTTTTTCCTTTATAAGATTCAGTGCATCTTATAAAGGGACTACTAGTGAGCGCCTCCATAATGGAAGCGCTCACTAGTCTACAGAAGGAGGTGGAGAAGCGCTGTGAGCCCTGTACAGTACTCACCCCTTCTCCTGCTCCCTCTTCTCAGAACCCGGCTGTTGTGTGCTGGCTGCATGCAGCGTCGGGACATACAGAGTGTACTCTGACCTGACGCTGCAGGAGGTCAGGTGACTGAGCGATGGCCCTGAAGACAGCCAGACAGGGAGAGTGGTGACAGGAGAAGTAAGTTACTTTATTATTTTACAGTCTGATCTGAGGTCTGATATGGAGGTCTAATGGGGGTCTGGAGTGGTCAATGGGGGTCTGGAGATATGACTAGGGGTTCTGGAGGTCTGACTGGGGGGTCTGGAGGTCTGACTTTGGGGGTCTGAAGTTCTGACTGGGGGTCTGGAGGTCTAATAGGGGTCTGGAGGTCTGACTGGGGGGTCTGATTGGGGTCTGATTGGGGGTCTGAAGGTCTAATGGGGGTCTGATTGGGGGTCTGGAGGTCTAATATGGGTGTGATTGGGGGTCCTAGAGGTCTGACTGGGGGTCCTAATGGGGTCTGATTGGGGTCTGGAGGTCTAATGGGGCTCTGATTGGGGGTCTAGAGGTCTGACTGGGGGTCTGGAGGTCAAATGGGGGTCAGATGTGGGGGTCTGGAGGTCTAGTGGGAGTCTGGAGGTCTAATGAGGATCTGGAGGTCTGATATCAGGGTCTGGTCTGAGGTATGATATGGTCTGGTGGTCTAATGGGAGTCTTATATGGGGTCTTATCTGAGGTCTGATGTTGGATCTGGGTCTTACATAGAGGTCTAAAGGGGTTTGGCCTGAGATTGGGGGATCTCATTTTGGGTTTTATATGGGGGTCTGGTCTGAAAGAAAGTAGTTTTTTTATTACTAGCGCACAATATAAAGTTTTTATTTTTGTACTGACGCACTATCTGTGTGGTACCAGTATTTTCAAGGGGACTGTTTCTACAGGAAAGTATTGGGGAGCACAGTAAACACAGTGGCAGGATGGGGTGTTGAGAAGGTGGGAGGATAATGGAAGAAGTAGGAAAGTAAGATATCTGTTTGTTAAACTCTGCAGAGACGAGGCGCGGTTGAAAGAAGTCACCATAGTTGTGTAGTCTAACAGGAGAAGAAAGAGGAAAGAGAATATCTATATCAGAGAAGAGAAGTCACTGGATGTAAGAGGTATGTGGCGCTGAATGACTTTGTATTTTCTGTAGCGCTGTAGGTAATGTTTTCTAAGTATGTCTTTAAAGGGGTTGTTGGCTTTTTTGTACGAGTGCTGCCTTCTCTGCTCTGTTTACCTGCCCGTCACTGCAAATGCTACGGCGAGCAGGTGAACAGAACAGAGAAAGCAGATCTCATATGAGCGCTGGCCTCTCTTCAAACAGCTGGGGGCACAGAGGGCATTACTACTATGGAGGGGGCACAGAGGGCATTACGAATGTGAAGGAGGCACAATGGATCACTACTATGGAGGGGGCACAGAACCAGAGGGGGGGGGCACAGTGAGCATTATTACTGCGAAGGGGGCACAGTTGACATTATTGCTGTGAGGGGGGCACAATGGGCATTATTACTGTCAAGGGGACAAAATGGGCATTATTACTAGGAAGGGGGCATTTTTTACTATAAAGGGGGCACAATCGGGATTATTACTATGAAGGGGACACAATGGGGATTATTACTGTGAAGGGGGCACAGTGAGGATTATTACTGTAAAGGGGGCACACATCTGTACAAACTACTGTGAAGGTTGTACAATGAGGGCAATACTATTGTGAGGGTTACAATTTTTTTTTTTTGTATTGGGGGGCAGAGAAAGTGCCCGTCCCGGGTGCCAAACACCCTAGACACGCCACTGGTACTGGGTCTGGTTCTTCTTTGTTGCCAGTACATGCAGATTGTTTGGATCTCTTAAAAAGTTCTTTTACATGGATTGATGATTGGCCAAATCAATGTTCATAAGAATGCTCGTTCTTGTTCAGTGGCCCACCTAAATACCCAAACGATCAGTCATCAAGCAACCAAGCGCTTGTGTGTCGCCTGATTGAATCTTTTCAGCAGGAAAACTCCTGTCGTACCACTGACGATATGCAAACTGTATGGGGGATGGACCATTGTACTAAGGATCAATTATCCCGCAAACAGTTCAACCCATAAAAAAGGCATTTAAACGAGAGTCACTCAACTTTCTATATAGTGAATTGACAATCGTAATTGGTCCAGCATCAACCTTTTAAAAGGACCCTTAGTTGTTATCTCGATACGTTTTTCTAGAATGTTTGCTTTCTGACTGTGCCATTTTTATTTTGAAGTATTTAGGTTTATTCTAATTCCTTTAGAACCTTTGGAGGTGTGACCCTGGACAGGCAACGAAAATTGACTCAAATTATTCTTTCTCTTGGGCATCTTCTTATATTTTATCAATTTAATTAATTTAATTCCATGTGTCCTTTCTTCTATGTAATTTACTGTTTTGCTCAAAATGTCAAGAAATAACTTTAATGGGGCTGTCCAGGCTACAAGTATTGATGACCCATTCTCAGGATAGGTCATCATTATCTGTTCAGCGGTAGTCCAACTCCAGGCACCCTAACTGATCAGCTACTTGAAGGGGCCGTTTCACTGTGTCCTCTTCAGTGTTTACCAACAGGTCATTTATCTTGTGGTGGCGGTGCGGTGTTAATTACAGCTGTTCATTCCGTTTAAGTGAATAACAGATGAAGCTGTAATTTCACTGCACAGCTGCTACAAGGAAGATGTGGAGATGTGCAGGTAAATACGGAAGAGGGTGCAGCATTCTCGTAAGCCCTACAACCCCTTCAAAAAGCTGATCGCCGGTGGTGCCGGGAGTTGGACTGCTACTGATCTGATATTGATGACCTATTAGGTCTTCAATATCTGCAGCCTGGAGAACCCCTTTGGTGTGTATATAAAGGTATCTAAAAGCTGTTAAATGAGGTTCACAAATGTATGTATTCAAGGTCAGCAGGACAGTATGGAATGCATATTCCATAATTTACTGCTCCTCTCATTATAGACAGAACAAGTTGTCAATCTTTATAGACATGCTTTAGGACCTCTCACTGTGTACAGTACGGTATTGTACGGTATAAGGAGAAGTTGTGTTATGAGTCACACATTAATAGCAGAAGATGTGCAGGCTTTTAGCAGAGTGACGTCAGCAGCATTTACTGTGCAGGGCATAGATCGTACCGAGAGGCTCCTATTAACTACTTCAGCCTGGAAGCAAATAACATAGCTGGACAGCTGAGTAATGTTATACGACATGACATTTTAATAATTAAATAAATAATAAAAGTTCATCATTGTCATTTGCTTATATAGTTTACATAATACTGTAGCTTCATGGAGGAAGACTTTTTGCCTTTGAACCGCTGATATTCATAAAGTGCACATGATGCCACATGGAGAGAATAACCAGCATAGTAAAGTGCCTGCAGTGTGGACTCATTATTGGGATAAAAGGTCTTTATATGATGCATGTTCAGGTGGTATACTATACATTTGCAACAGGCGCCTACGCCTAGGGCCCTCTCTATAACATACTTCCCAGGTGTAGGAAATGCCGAGTGGTATGTTGCGGCCTAAAATGTCTCTTTTTGTGTGTCACGGTGCTTCTACCTGGATACGACTGGACCCCAGGCTTTGGCTCTGAAGCAATAAATAGGGGGAATAGTTGAGGGATTTGAAGAAATAACTTGAGTCCAGACCTTAATTCAATGGCAGCTTTACTTTGAATAAATGTTTCTTTAAACAGTTTACAGGCTTTGTCTTGGTTCCAGCAGGCTTTAGCATTAAACTGGCAGGCAAACTCAACTCTGCTATATCCTTCTCTCACTCTGCTGTCCTGACAAGCTGACTTAGTAACTTGGCTTCTTCTTTACTTAACTTTTTAGTCGGACTTGTCTCCAGCCAAGGAATAGGTTAAAATCCTGGCAGCTCCAACATGGAATCTCAACCAGCACAAACCAGAACTGGTAGCAAGCAGGACTTGCCTACCACTGACCAAAGGTGTGTGTGTGTGTGGGGGAATGGTGAGTTCCATTCTATCTAACTATAGCTCTGCCGTGCTTGCTGCCACCTGCTGGTGAACCAGGCAAATTACATGAACAGTTACAAAACATTATTAGGAATGCACAATTTTGAGAGACCTGGAAAAAAATATGCAAGATGACATGATATTAGACTATTAAAGACAGTAGCAGGGTGCCAGAATGGTAACACCACTCTGAGGTGTTACACATTCTGAAGATAAGATAATTTAACCCAATATACACTCTCAGCAGAGCTCCCCATTGTTGGTTCATACAAGAGGCTTAATGGAGCAGCTCACATTTTTGTATAATTTCCTTTAGGGCTCCTATACACATTTTGTTCTGGTGGTTTTTGCTACTAAGAACCACCAAGAACCTGCATCCTTTTATGGGATTTATTTTAGTGTTTTATTCACGTTTGATTTTTGTTTTTATCAGGCTGTTTTCTTCCCTTTAGAGAAGGGTATGAAAAAACTACATAAACAACGCATTGATAAAACATGCTCTGATTAGAAGAATAAAAACATCCAGGACACAAAAACACACTCCAAATGAAAAGAACACCCTGTAAAAACATGTGTGTACTGCATTTTATCATTCCCATAGACTTTCTGCTAGCATCTGGATTTGATATGATTTCAGAGAAAGAACACACAGAAAAACACAGCAAAATGTAAAAGTCAGCAAAAGCACTGTGAAAAATCTGTGAACCCAGTCTAAGTAAGATAAAGAGTTATTGAGACTGGAATTGGTGACAAGAATAAATACATTCTGACTCACAACGCTAGATATTGATCGACTATAGAGGAAAATGATTGAAACCACATGCTTTTAATTAAAGAAAAAGATTTCTATTAATGTGCCGTAGCCCACTGACTTACAACTAATTTCACTTTTCAGGGTCATTATATTATATGATGCCATATCTTATATATTCTTGCAGTTTTCTTAAAGAAAATTAAAGACATTGCCTGGTATACTTATTACTGAATCTTTCTTATCTTGGTTTAAAAAGATGGAGGGCTAATTGACTTTGGAGGCCTGCTTGTTTTCCCTGAACAAAATCCTGTATATTTAACAGAAGTCACGTGAGCTTTATGTTAAGTGACACTTCCCATGACATTTGTGGTATCCACAGTAGATACCATAAAATACCCCCTATTGTTGATAGCCATTAACCACATTTTCCATACATCCTAATGGAGAGAATCACCAAAAAAGGCAAATACAATTCTAATCAAAGATAACTTTATTCAACAACATAATATAAAATACATAAAACAAAAGTAGGTGGTGAGAACTACATACAAGGCCATAATACAGCCCATAGCAGGAGCGACAGTGGCAAAATGAATTACAAACAGTCGGGATAATCAAATGGCAGTGATGAAAAAAAGACTGACTATTAGTCTATAATTAGCAGCATCAAATAAAGTGCGAATGCATAGTGCAAAAGATGACTGCATATTAGTACAAACAACACCAGTCTCCACTATGACAAATCATGATTTATCCACTTACATAAAGTGCATGAGTAACGCCGTCCCTCCATTATTACAGATCAGAGGGATTGACAGAGTATACTTCAGCTCGTGGGATGGTGATTGGAAATGCCTCCTTGCACAACGGGAGGCTCAGTGGATTTTCATCCTTGATACAGTGACTCCCCATGGACTAAATGAGGGTCTCAGTTATGCCCCATTCATATAGTTTGTGGGACAGACACTTTTGTTTTTTTTCTGCTTCGGATTAACTGCATACATAGTATATATAGCTCTTGATTTTATGGTCATGATATGATTTTTTAATGCGTACGTTGCAGAGATTTATCTTAATGAAGAGGTAACCATACTTGTGTGAAAGGTGCCCAAGTCCGATCAGGAACCACAAGTTCAAATATACTCCACAATATCCAATGTTCAGACCTTTCACAGAATATGGATGGAGATGAGAGTAGCCAATTACTGCTTTTATTATTCTTGCTTCCAACACCATCAACCAATGGGCAGACTTATCAGCAAGCTTTATTCTGATAGACAACAGTGGTTTTTGCACTCTTGTCCAACAGGAACAAAAGGAGACAACAGAAAAACTCATGGATACACTCAAAAGAAAATAAAAATGGGAGAGATCTTCGTATTATAATATTGTTTATATATGCAGTACCCCACTAACAGGGTTAATGCAATGTTATTGAGTTAAATTTTGTGATTTATTTTGTTTTTTACTTAATAGCAATGTATAGGCAACCAAATAGTTAACAACTTGGCACACTGTTTAGGTTACCAGGGTAATGGACCAGGTACGACTCCTGGTTAGGTTGAGGAGTCCAGTCTGAGGAAAGCTACTGGAAGGACTTGTGTGACAAAGTTCCTGTAAATCAGGCCCTAGCTTAGAGAACCTCAGTCTCTGAGGCTGCAGCTGCCAAAGAAGCAACTTCTCTACGAGAGTACCCTTAGAAAAGTAGAAAAGAAGATCTAGAACCTAACAGGCTGAGCAAGCTTCATGACATAAGAGACTTTGCTGCTGTGGAAAGGATTATTGCCTCTAGCACCTACCACACTTTGAGACAGACTGGCCATTTGTGTCTTAGATTTGCATCTCTCAGTCTGAATTGCAGAAAGGGTTAACAAGAACTTAATTATATGTTCTATGGTTCTGTTGGGAGACTGCAAAGTGTACTTAGAGAGAGCATGAGGGAGTACTACAAATACAACTACTACCATTATTACTGCCTACACCTTGTCATTGGGAGATGATAATTACACTACAATAAAAACTTTGGAACTGTGCTTTTTATTGCCTTATGTACTACTACTCCAGTCAGGGCTGGTGCAAGGGGTTAAGCTCTGTTCACTTGAATGGATCTTAGCCCCGCCCAGGCCAGTGATACTAGTTGTGACGTCACTGTGCCTGCGGTAAAAAGCGAGAAGGCCTGACACTACAGCCAGTACCGCTGCCTTCTCAAACAGCTGATCGGCAGGGGTCCCGAGTGTTGGACCCCCGCCGATCAGATGCTGATGATCTATGAATAAACTGCAGAACCCCTTTAACTATCGCCAGTTCTCTCTCTCCCCCTCTTGTCATTCTCTTCCCCCCATGTCATTCTCTTTCCCCCTCTTGTCATTCTCTCCCCCCACCCTTGTCATTCTCTTTCTCCCCCTCTTGTCATTCTCTTTGTCCCTCTTGTCATTCTCCCTCCTCCTACCTCTAGTGTAGCGTGGCCGAGCTCTGTATGGTCCCCACCCCCTACCTCTAGTGTAGTGTGGCCGAGCTCTGTATTGTCCGCGGGTACAGGCGCTTTTGTTTCCTGTACCTGGGCGGACTGACAGGAAGTGCACACTGTGTGCGCACTTCATGTCAGTCCGGCCAGGTACAGGAGACAGATGCTCCTGTACCCACGGCCATAAAGAGCTCGGCCACGCTACGATGGAGTGACAGCGCTCCTCCTGTCAGCCCCTCTCCTCTTGCTGCGCCTGGGCGGTGCGCCTCATGGACGCGCCAGCCCAGGCAGTGCTGCATCCGCCAGAGGCTCAATAGCGCTTGGCGGCTGCAGCATAAGGGGGCTGGTGCTCCTGGCAGTGCCCTTCCCAAGGGGCGCTCACGTGGCTGCTTGGCCGGCTTATAGGACGTGCCGGCCGGACTCCAGTCTTCAGTCCAGTAAAGGAAGACTTTATTTATTGAAACTTGAGGGCCTGGTTATTGCACCCTGCCAATTATCCACCATCAAGGGCACCCAACTACCACAAGGTAGGAACCCCAACACCAGAGTGTACCCTAAGGGAAAGAAGGGTACAGCCTCTATTTTCTGCATAGCCCTAGGGAGCGCTATAGTGAAGACTGCACCGTGAACTATGAGTACTACTACTACAACTACCACTCCCATACTCCATGCACTCCTCGTGGCTCACTGCATATAGACAATGTAAAAGCAGAAATGTCAGTATGCTCAGTGAAAAGTATGCTCAGGGGCTCAGGTTAGAAAATAGGTCAGGTACTTTTCAATTGTATCACTGTATAATTTAGGGCTCATTTACATTTACAGATTATTGGGCCATCTAACAGGAAAGAATGTTCCTATGATTATAAATGTGGCTCTGAACACTGGACAAAAGCAAATGCTCATTTGTCCAGTGTATGTGGCACATTAAATCATCTGTTGTTGGCAGCACAATGCCCTATGTGAATGGGGATATGCTGCTGACAAACAAGAAATTTGTATGGGGATGAATGATCGTAGTAATGAGTAGGCAATGGTCTGAAACAAATGGTTCATTGCTGATCATTGGCCTCTGTATCGACCAAGGTAAAAAGGGCCCAACTACTTCATATTTCCTATTGTTATTGTTTTACAATATTCATACTCAGCTACTGTTCATTTTCATTTATGTTTTTGTGCCCTTTTTTCTGACCAACTATGAAAGTTTTGTCGTTTTACCTGGGCACGGTCATGTGTTTGCTTGTAACACCTACACAGCACAGTATACACAGACAGCACAGAGTAAGCAAATGGGAATCCTGCGGTAGCCTTCGACAGCTGAGTGTTAAGATCCACATAAATCAGCCCACGCATCTCCATCTCAGTTTGGGAAATGTACATCACGGCCCAAGGATTCAGGCACCATTCTAGAAGGGGCAGTAGAAATATATCATTCTTTCACTTTACACTCAGCATTAAATGAGTAATAGCGATATTGCATTAAAAGCGCAATACATCGCCAGGATAAACAACTAGAGGTCAGTTCTGGTGGCTTTCTCACTCCCTCCCAGAAAATAAACAGCGGCGCTGGATGTTTTAATCAGAGCTCTGATGAGCCATGCAGCACTGAGAAGATTGCATTACATGGATGCATGTTCTAGTCACTGCTTCTTCTGGCCTCTGCCTACGACATATTGCTTTATATATCTCATCTCTCTCATAGCACCTCCATAGTTTTATGTTTATATATATAATATATATAATATTCACTTGCAATTTAAGGTTATACAAATATTCTGACTTCTGCTGTTAGATCTTCATAAATATTCAATACTTATACTTGTTATATAAAAATTATTTAAAAATATTAGTTGCAAGCAAAGACATGCAGCAGAGGCACTACCACACATAGTTTTCCGTGTAAAAACCAAAAGCCTGACCTGATGCATGCAGTTCTATGCTGGAACAGCCTGCCGGGTCCAATAATTGTAATTGTAAAACTAGCCTTACATACAATGGTCTTTTCTGAGCCCTCGTATGCTAAAACTAGGCTCAACATACAATGCCTTAGACTCAGATCCAACCAATTAACATGGCTATTTCACTGGTAAAACAACTGGATTGGTTGTCTAGTAGCGTCTTTGTGGTACTACATGATCTGCACTGTCTGTGCCATGATGAGCTGCTTCAGGTGAAGGTGGTTCCATGTTATTTTTCTGATGTACTATGCAAGACCCTGAAGAAGCTCCTGCCCTCAGCATGGAAAGTCATTTACAGCTTCCAACATCTATTCCTGTCTGTTTTTGGATGGACTTGCTTCATCTGTTTTGGTTATCTGCTTATTTTTCTTAAAACTTCACTTCTTATTTTGGGATGATATTTTAGGCTTTAGAAACATTTTTTGGTTTTCCATAGAGTTATGGACTCCCAGAAACAATTAATATTGTAACTTGAGGGACCACTGTATCTTTCACTGTGAGACTGCATGACTAGATAGCCTAGGTTTATGGCATCAATAGGATTAGTAAATCTATACCAAAGTTCTAAAAGAACGATGCTCCAGAATTTTAATGTGTATATGTCATTTATATTAACAGTTTTTTTTCTCATTTTATGATTTATTCCTGATTTTGGCTTCCAAAACGGTGTGACGATAGCCTAAATAGACGCAGTGACCTCCAGTGATCTCACTGTGTCTATACCCTGCCATTGTGATTGCTGGGGCATGTTACAGAAAAAAACAACTGGCTTATTTTCTTGAGATGGTGAAGGGCCCGAAACAGCAACAATGAATAGCAGGGTTTAAAAGGTCAGCAATAGAATAATAAAGAAGACATCCTTCATGTAATCAGGCCTGTCATGTCCTCCTCCTCAAGAGTGAAAAGCTCCCTTTCTTCAGCTATTCAAATGTAACAGGTATCATTTTTACAAGTAATGGACACAGCGTGGGCAAAAGATGAACTGAGAAGTGTAGGACTATCAGAAATCAACATTCCCAGTTGAGGTTAGTTGTTTAAATAAGCTATGGGACTCTCACTACGGCTTCAGTACACTCATCTGCTGGAGAAAGGAAAGCAGTGCAGAGACTGGTATTAATCCTAAGTGCACTGACTTTCAGTATCTATACGGTTACATTGCCAAAGTACAAATAGTAGTGATAAAATGTTGGACTTTATATACTTCTTAAAGGGCATCTGCCACCAGATTTGTACCTATGAAATTGACTGATGTGTTGGTCCCATGTTCATATGTGTCCACATTGCTAAAAAGAAGGATGTTTTAATATATGCAAATGAGACCTTCGGCACAACAGGGGCATTGCCATTACTCCTAGAAGCTCTGTTCTCTATGCAGCTGCCATGCCCTCTCCACTTTGATTTCAGGGGCCAGGCAGTAAAAACATCATCACGCCTGGCCCTGTCTATCAAAGTGGATAGGGCGTGGTAGCTCCTTTGGAAAATTCGATTATGGCCGGTTCGCCAAATTTTCCGAAAAATTTGGTTCGAATGACATGTAGATGACAGGCGTCGCTCTTAGAATCACTGCACACTTCACTCATTTGGGCAGTTACGGGCCAAAACTGACCAAATAACTCAAGTGTGAACTTAGCCTTATAGGTCAATGTTAGTGCCAGGTATAAAGAAATAAAGAACCATGCAGAGGCCCAAGATCCTACTATAGCATGAAAGAGCACACTCCTTTTACACCAATTCACTGATTCAACATAGATTTCTACAGAACCTGTTCTATTAAACGCTTGTACTAGTAGAGGCCCCCAGACAGAGTGTAGTGGTTGTCAGCAGTAAGTTTGTGTTGACGTCACTGATTATTTTGCCATTCCTCTGATCCATCAGAACAATAACCCCCAAAGACGGGTCCTGTCTGTGGAGAATCCGCCTTCACTCGGTCAGCATTTGGTGAGTAATTGCTAAAACAAAAAAAAGCAGTGGATCCAAAATAGAGATGACACATGAATTTAATATTTGCATGTCTTCTGTGTTTTATACCCACTCCTGCTTCTAGCTACCAAATCATAAGCTAATTCTGATGCAAAATAGGGACCATGTCATACAGGCCTTACAGCTGTTACATAGACAGGATCCATTGTGCATTTCATTTTTCCCTCCTTCTGACAGACCAGAAGAAGGGTCAAATAAATGATGATGTCAGCCAAGCCGAAAGGCAAAATAGTGGCACAGTCATGAAGTGGTGAGGGTGGGAACAGCATGAGAAGTCCACAGAGTGGCCCTATGACATAGTGGTGAGGTGGAAGCAGTATGAGGAGACCACACAGTGGCCTAATGAAAGACTCTGGAGGTGGCAGCAGCATCAGAAGGAGGCCACAGTGAGGCACAATGACAGTGTGGAGGTGCCAGCAGCATCAGGAGGCCACAGAGTGGCACAACGACAGATTGTGGAGGTGGCAGCAGCAGCAGCATCAGGAGGGGGCCACAGAGTTGCACAATGACAGTGCGGAGGTGGCAGCAGTAGCATGAGGAGACCACAAAATGGCACAATGACTTAGTGTGGAGGTGACATCAGCCAGGCCGAAAGGCAAAATAGTGGCCCGGTCATGAAGTGGTGAGGGTGGGAACAGCATTAGAAGTCCACAGAGTGGCCCTATGACATAGTGGCAAGGTGGAAGCAGTATGAGGAGACCACACAGTGGTCCAATGAAAGAGTCTGGAGGTGGCAGCAGCATCAGAAGGAGGCCACAGAGTGGCACAATAACAGTGTGGAGGTGCCAGCAGCATCAGGAGGCCACAGAGTGGCACAACGACAGAGTGTGGAGGTGGCAGCAGCAGCAGCATCAGGAGGGGGCCACAGAGTGGCACAATAACAGTGTTTATGTGGCAGCAGCATAAGGAGGCCACAGAGTGGCACAATGACAGTGTGGAGGTGGCAGCAGCATCATCAAGAGGCCACAGAGTATATACACCATAATGTGCAAAAATAACCTTACTAACTAGATAAAAACTTTACCCAGATAATAGTGTTTAAATAAAATTTTACTTTTAATCATCGCCTATTAAAACAACACAGATATTGTGATCCAAACAAAAAAGGAATTAAAAATAAACAGTTCTCTGTCTCAATGGCTAAAGTGTGTGTATTTTATTTATTTTGTTGTCTTTAACCCCTGCAAGTGTGTAACTGAATCTGCATCCACACTCTGGTGTCCTTAATATAAGATAGCAAACTTGAGACAAACTGAGATAAAATGGGCCAAAGGGTTGAATCGGTCTGATTTGCTGTGACAAAAGACAGATTTCTGGAGCGCCGCTACCTTCTCAAACAGCTGATCGGCGGGGGTCCCGGGTGTCGGACCCCCGCCGATCAGATGCTGATGATCTATCCAGAGGATAGATCATCAGTTAAAACAAACAAAGTGCAGAACCCCTTTAAATCATAGTATGTCTCGGCTCATCAACATGTTGCGCAGAACATGCACACCAGGTAGGACTGCTATGTATAAATGTCTAAGTTGTAGCGAAATTGCAGTGAGCTCACAATACTCTGTCAAAGAAGTCCGTGCATCGGGAGTGTGCGCAGCACGTTATTGCAGCCCCGCCCCTCACGCAGCGATTGGTTAAGCGGTGTTGTGTATGTGGTGTAAGACTGGATTAGCAGATAGGGATGTCACACCCACTTTTGTGACGTCTTGCAAGTTCATTTGGTCTATTCATATGACAATCACATTACAGAGGTTATTTATACTTCGTTTGTGGCGTTCCTTTTTCAATGCTGCCCAAACCCCTGAAGAAGCCAGGTTAGCTTGTGAAACATGTCGGGGGGGCAGTTCTTAGGTTTTAGATTTACTGATAGCCTGCCCCAGTGTGCCAAATTGGTGTCTTATTGAGCTAAATCAGTGGAAGTGACAGAGTGTGGATGCAGATTCAGTTACATACAAAAACCAGTGCTGTAACTGGTAGTAATGAAATACTATTAGTCAGCGGTTGACCTCAGCAGGAAGAATGCACACCCTTCCAAAATAAATAAAATACACACGTCAGCCATTGAGACAGGGAACAGTTTATTTTTAATTCCTTTTTTGTTGCCTCACAATATCTGTGTTGTTTTAATTGGTGATGATTAAAAGTAAAATTTTATTTAAACACTATTATCTGGGTAAAGTTGGTATCTAGTTCGCAGGGTAATTTTTGCACATTTTGAGGCCACAGAGTGGCACAATGACAGAGTGTGGAGGTGGCAGCCACATCACCAGGAGGCCACAGAGTTGCAAAATGACAGAGTGTGGAGATGGCGGCAGCAGCATCAGGAGGAGGACACAGGGTGGCACAATTACAGTGGGGAGGTGGCCGCAGCAGCATCAGGAGGCCACAGAATGGCACAATGACAGAGTGTGGCAGTGGCGGCAGCATCAGGAGGAGAACACAGGGTTGCACAATGACAAAGTGTGGAGATGGCGGCACCATCAGCAGCATCAGGAGAAGGCCACAGGGCGGAACAATCACAGTGTGGAGGTGGCAGCAGCAGCATGAGGAGACCACAGAGTGGCACAATGACAGAGTGTGGAGGTGTCTGCAGCATCAGGAGTCCACAGAGTGGCAAAGTGACATAGTTTTGAGGAAGCAGCAGCCTCAGGAGACCACAGAGTGGCAAGGTGACATAGTGTGGAGATGGCAGCAGCATCAGGAGAGCACAGAGTGGCAAGGTGACATAATGTAAAGGTGGCAGCAGCATCTGGAGACCACAGAGTGGCAAGTTGACACAGTGTGGAGGTGGAAGCAGCATCAGGAGACCACAGAGTGGCAAGGTGACATAGTGTGGAGGTGGTAGCAGCATCAGGAGACCACAGAGTGACCCGGGGAGGTGGGTTGCAATACCAGTACCAGCTAAAGATGGAGGGTGAAAGAAGAAGCACTTGGCATCAGATGTGTGGCATAAGGCCGGTGGCAGCATCAGAATAGTAGCTGAGGCAGGTAGCCAGAAAAAAACTGTTCTCTTTTGTCGAAGTGTTGGTATGGCACCATAGATGATCTACTCTGATACATCAGGCATTGGTGGGTGGCTGCACTAAACACCCGCTCTGATGCCACACTACTGGCTGGACAGAACAGCTTTTCCAGGGCAAACTCTGCCAGTTGCGGCCATAAATCCAGTTTGGCTGCCCAGTAGTCCAGTGGATCTTCAATGTGGGGTGACAGGGTGCTGTCCAAGTATGCCACCACCTGCTGGTTCAGGTCCTGCTCCAGATCTAGCTGCTGCTGCTGGTGAGTAGTTTCTTCACTAGGTGGGTGAAGAAAGCTGCTCATCAGCGACTCTAGACTCAAGTTGCTGCTGATGGAGCTGGAACTGCTCCTAACCCCACCCCACCCTCGCCACAGCAGCCATGGCAGAGGAACATGAATGCAGAGGGCTCCCCGGTCGGACCTGAGAGAGGATCGACGATGGCGCAGATAGGCAGCGGCCAACTGACTACGTAGGATGTCTCTATAGTAGTTCAGTTTGTCCTCCCTCTCAGCGGGTATAAAAAGGCCCACCATTTTGGAGCCGGTAGCGAGGTCCAACAAGGTGGAAAGCCAGAAGTCATCCTCTACGGAATGGTGACAATTCGGCTGTTACTACGCAAGCAAGTGAGCATGCATGGGCCATTTGTGCAAGTGACTCGGAGAGACTCCCTGCCTCCATCTCCACTGCATACTGCCACGGTGTGTCTGGGTCCCCTGCCTCATCTTCCTCATCACCCTGTAGCTCCTCTAGCTACTTCTGCTCCTCCTCTCCTATCACCTGTGCATAAAAAAACACCCATTTCGCTACACATTGCTTGTGCTCCAAGGTCCCTCTCCTCCTCCAGTTCAGCCCCCACAGGGCTTATGTGGCCGTGAGATCAAAGCGCCACGTCTCCAGTCCCCTGACCAGCGAGATTTACCAGCATCTGTTCCAGGACATGAAGCAGTGGAATGACATCGTTCATCCTGTAGTCTTGGAGACTGAAAAATAACGTGGCCTCCTCAAAGGGCCTGAGCAAACGGCAGGTGTCACGCATGAGCTGCCACTGGCTGACATCGAAGTTACACAGGGGAGTACTTCTGTCCGCTTGGATCATCAGGAAATCGTTTATAGCCTTTCTCTGTTTGTATAGTAGGTCCAACATATGGAGGGTGGAATTCAAACGGGTCGAAATGTCGCATATCAGGGTGTGCTTTGCGGTTTATGAGTGGCTGAAGTGCATGCAAAGTTTCCTGGCCATTTTTAAGATGTCTTGCAGATGGGTAGAAGACTTTAGGGACTGCTTAACAACCAGACTGAACACGTGTGCCCTGTAGGGCGCATGGCTTATCTCTCCTTGATGCAGCATTCCCGTTGTCGGTCACCATGGTTCCGATTTTGAGTTGTCGCAGAGAAAGACAGGATTCGATTTCTTAATGAAAGACACAGAGCACTTCCTCCCCTGTGCAGAACAACATGACACCGCCGTGCCCTGCACATGTGGTATGCTGGAGGGGCACTGTGAATTGTCCCTGCAGTGGAGACTGAGGACACAGTGGAGGATGAGGAGGCAGAGGTGGACATTGTCGCAGAACAAACGGCGTGAGAACGTGGAGGCGGAAGCGGAGTCACCTGGCTAAGTTGCTGGTGTGGCTGTGCAGGGACCACATTCACCCAGTGGGCCGTAAAGGACATGTATTGTCCCTGACCATAGTTACAGCTCCATAAGTCGGCACTGCCATGCACTTTGGCAGACACTGACAGCCTCAAGGACTGGCCCACCTTCTGTTCTATATACGTGTGCAGGGCTGTTACTGCCTTTTTGGCAAAGAAATGACGGCTTGGGACTCTCCACCTCCGCTCGGCACAAGCCATCATTTCTGTGAAAGGTGCAGAGTCCACCACTTGGAAAGGGAGGGACTGCAGCACCAGCAACATTCAGCTTCTGCTCTGTTGGATGAGTGCACGCATACTGTTGTCTCTTGGCAATCGCTTCGGTGATCGATTGCTGACGGAATGACTGATGAGGAAGAAGTGCAGGAGCATCATGACCAGCAGATGATGGAAAGGACAGACAGCTCCTTTTGGCTGAGGTGGTGGAGCCTTGACTGCCTGAAATCGGGTGCGTGCCACTGGGTGATGCACCCTGGCCATGCTTCACCTTCTGCCCACAGATTCTACAAATGGCCATGTTCACCTCCTCAGGCGGCTTAACAAAAAACTGCCACACCACCGAGTAGGTGATTTTTTCCCCAACACTCTACACTGATTGACTGCTACCGCCGCTGCTTCCGTGAACCCCTGCACCTCTACTTTCCGGGCAGGTAGGTTCCTGCAAAATGGCTAGTCTACCCCGGGCACGTTTGGCTCCGAACCTCCCACTGCTGCCACCCTGCTGACTTCAAGCCACGCTAGTGACTTGCTGGTTCCGCCGCTACCTCACGGGCAAGCTGCCACCCTCTTCTTCTGATCATGATGAAGCCCCTAAATTACCCGGCTCCCAAGTTCGATCAGCTACTTCCTCATCATCGAGTACTGTCTGCACGTTACTGATGTCCTCCTCAGCGGTCTCTGGGTCGGGAGCCTGACCGCTCACAACATCTGCTCCCATGCCACTCTCCTCATCATTACTTGCCCGCCTACCAGAGGAAGCGGCGGATGTCTCCTCCACATCTTGGCTGGCCAGTAGCTTCTGACTGTCTTCTAGTAGCTCGCCCTCGCTGTATAGTTGGCTGAGCCCACAGCATATAATACTTGTCTGGCTGAGAGTACAGAAAAGACAGAGGCAGGTTGAGTAGGACAGGTGAGGGCACAGGGCCTGCTCCCAGGCCATGCCAACTAAGGGTTGTGTCTGACGAATCCACCAACTCTTGTCTGGGGTGTCTCATGTCACTTGGGATGAAGTGGATGACAGTGTCAACCATTCAAGAACCGCTGGGTTGCTGGTCAAGACATAACTGCTAGATGACACTGGGAGCTCAGGTCTCTCGCTGTGACTCCTGCTGCCACACCCCCGTACTCTGCTGCGACCTGTGCCTGATCCCGAAACATTTAGGCCTCTGCCACTCCCCTGTGCAGGGCCTGGCACTTCTCTATCTGACATACTGTTAGATAAATAAAAAGGAAATTAAGACACCCCAAAAAAGTCTGTAATTTTCTTACTTCACCACACAACGGCTAATAAGCCATTTTTTCCCATTAATACATGCGAAAGAAGACTTTAGAACATATAACTGCACCGCTGAATGGCAAATAGGCCCTTACTTTTTTCCACTTACTGTATACACGCCACAAAAGGCTTTAGAACATATAACTGCACCGCTAAACGGCAAATAGGCCCTTACTTTTTTCCTCTTATATACACCACAAAAGGCTTTGGAACATATAACTGCACCACAGAACGGCAAATAATATATATTTTTTTGCCACTAATACACGCCAAAAAGGGTTTTAGAACATATAACTGCACCACTGAATGGCAAATATATATTTTTTTGCCAACAGTACATGCAAAAAAGGGCTTTAGAACATATAACTACACCGCTGAACGGAAAATATATTTTTTGGCCACTAATAAACGCCAAAAAGGGCTGTAATTTTCTCACTTTACCACACAACGGCAAATACTTTTTTTGTGCCACTAATACACGCCAAAAAGGGCTTTAGACATATAACTGCACAGCTGAATGGAAAATAATATATATTTTTTTGCCACTAATAAATGCCAAAAAGGGCTTTAGAACATATAACTGCACCTCTGAGCGGCAAATAATAAATATTTTTGAGCCACTAATACACGCCAAAAAGGGCTTTAGAACATATAACTGCACCGCACAAGGGCAAATAAAATAATATATATTTTTGCCACTAATACATGCCAAAAAGGGCTGTAATTTTCACACTTCACCACGCAACGGCTAGTAAGCCCTTTTTCCCTACTAATACAAGCCAAAAAATGCTTTAGAACATATAACTGCACCGCACAAATGCAAATAAGACATAGAAATATTTTCTTGTAATAAACCCTGTTAATGGCTGTATCAAACAGCACTTGCACCCCAATAACAAGAACGGTTTGCTGGAATTACAAAGCTGTATAATGGCAATTTGGATCCCCAGTCAGTGCAGCAAGGTGTAATAGGATTGTTCCTATTACCCAGGCTGTAACCTCCCCTACTGAACCCTGTTCTGCTGCAATATTGTGGAATGATTCCTCCCTATCCTTTCCCTGAACTTCCATACAGCAAAATAAAAGTTTTAAAGTGTCTTCTACCACTGTCTCAAGTGCCTGCTAACGTCTCTCCCTGCACTAAGTACACTGGA
Source organism: Bufotes viridis (assembly GCA_033119425.1). Taxonomy (NCBI): domain Eukaryota; kingdom Metazoa; phylum Chordata; class Amphibia; order Anura; family Bufonidae; genus Bufotes; species Bufotes viridis. The sequence continues at coordinate 172,732,668 of CM065592.1, read as the reverse complement.
AAATGGCTGAATCCAAGATGGCTGAGGCTATTGTGGGGAGTCGCTCTGGTAGACAGCGGTGCGGGTGCAGTACCGAGGCAAAACAAAGAGTCCAGGATGTGTAATAAACAGTGTTTTATTCACACTGACACAAAAATACACAGCAAACAGTCTTTCGGTGGTAATTCACACATGTCAGAAACAAGGAGGCAAAACAAAACAGGCCAACATAGGTTCAGTCACCTGGGAGGTGTAGGTGCAGGTTCGCACCAGGCTGTCGGCCCAGCCGCAGGAGAATCCACCTTCAGGTAGCCAGGAACAAAAGCCACCTCCTTGCTGAGCTCTTTCCTCCAGGACAGAGAACTCCAGAGCCCTGTTAGCAGGCTCCAGGATAATCACCACCTCAGACACAGCTGCTGGCTGTGTTTTATACCCAGCCCAAAACCAGGACTGGATCGTGGGGAGCAGCCACCCACCCTACACTTTAGCTGCTCCCGGTAAGAGCCGGCCCGGATCGGCTTTGCAGCCATGCTATTTAACAGAGTCAAACAGCACTAGCTGCTGCAGACAAAAACCCGGCTCTTACCTCACCGAGGCCAGCAACCTCGGTGACACGTACCTGCCATCAAATATGACACCTTGCACCCTCTTACACACCCCCTTTGTTCAACCCTGAGGGGTGAACACACGTGAGGCAGTGGACGCGGGACAGGGCATCTGCGTTACCCTGCAAGCGGCCTGCCCTGTGTTCCACGGAGAATTTGAAATTTTGAAGGGATAGGAACCACCTGGTGACCCGAGCATTCCTCTCCTTGGCCTGACTCATCCACTTGAGAGGGAATGGTCGGTCACCAGACGGAACCTCCTCCCTAACAGGTAGTAGCGGAGAGATTCGAGTGCCCACTTGATAGCCAGGCACTCCCTCTCCACTATACTATATCTGGACTCGGCGGGACTGAGCTTACGGCTCAGGAAGACAACGGGATGTTCTTCCCCGTTGACCTCCTGAGACAGTACCGCACCGAGGCCTACCTCCGAGGCATCGGTCTGTACGACAAACTCCTTGTTGAAGTCGGGTGTCACCAAAACCGGGGACCCACACAGGGCCGACTTCAACGCGGAGAAAGCCTCCTCCGCCTTCTCACTCCAGCTAACCCTCCCAGACTTTCGCCCTTCAACAGGTCTGTCAATGGCGCTGCTATTGTGGCAAAGTGGGGCACAAACCTCATGTAGTATCCTACAATCCCCAGGAACGACTTTACCTGCCTGGTGGTGACCGGTCGGGGCCAGTTACGAATGGCCTCTACCTTAGTTACCTGAGGTTTGATGACTCCCCGCCCGATTACATATCCCAGATATTTGGTCTCTTCCAACCCAATCGCACACTTTTTGGATTGGCGGTTAGTCCAGCTTTCCTCAGGGCATCCACTACCGCCTGCACCTTGGGTAAATGGCTTTCCCAGTCGGTGCTGTGGATGACTACATCATCTAAGTAGGCCGAGGCGTACCGGCGATGTGGTCGCAGCACTATGTCCATTAACCTTTGGAAAGTGGCGGGGCGCCATGCAGGCCAAAGGGTAACACCTTGTAGTGATACAGGCCCTGCGGGGTAACAAACGCGTTTTTTCCTTAGCCGACTCCGTTAAGGGTACCTGCCAGTACCCTTTAGTGAGGTCCAGCACAGAAAATAACGGGCTTGTCCTAAATTTTCAACAAGCTCGTCCCACTCGGGGCATGGGATACGCGTCAAACTTGGATACTTCGTTTAACTTGCGAAAGTCGTTGCAGAACCGCAACGTCCCATCCGGCTTGGGTATTAGGACTATGGGACTGGCCCACTCACTTTTCGACTCCTCAATGACATCGAGCTTCAACATTAACTGCACTTCCTCCGCGATGGCCCGCCGCCGAGCCTCGGGTACCCGGTATGGTTTTAACCGGACCTTGGCCTGAGGCTCAGTGACGATGTCATGTCGGATGAGAGACGTGCGGCCAGGGAGGTCTGAGAACACATCCGTGTTCCGACTGAGGAACTCCCTGACTTCCTGAACTTGTTTGGAAGACAGGCTGTCTGCAATTTTACCGTGGTTACGGCTTCACAGGCCTCGAACTGTGGGGCTGGACCCTTTTCACCTAGAAGCCCTGGTCGGGGCTGTGGTCGTCGGCCGCGTCCCTATCTTTCCACGGCTTAAGTAAATTCACGTGGTACACCTGCTCCGGCTTGCGCCGCCCTGGCTGGTGTACCTTGTAATTACTTCCCTACGTTCTCGATCACCTCATAGGGGCCCTGCCACCTAGCTAGGAATTTGCTGTCAAGGGTGGGTACCAGAACCAAAACCCGATCTCCCGGATTGAAGTCCCGTACCCGAGCCTGACGATTGTACACCCTACTCTGGGCCTGTTGCGCTGCCTCCATATGCTCCCGGACCAAAGGCAACACCCTTTCCATCCGTTCCTGCATCTGGGCGACATACTCAATGACACTTTTGTGGGGACAGGCTGTTGTTCCCATGCTTCCTTGGCGATATCCAACAGGCCCCGAGGGTGTCTGCCATAAAAGCAGTTCGAAGGGCGAGAACCCAGTAGAGGCCTGGGGCACCTCTCGCACTGCGAACATGAGATAGGGCAGAAGCAGGTCCCAGTCCTTCCCATCTCTAGACACCACCCTCTTTAGCATATTTTTAGAGTTTGGTTAAACCTCTCCACAAGACCGTCTGTTTGCGGATGGTAAACGGACGTCCGTAACTGCTTTATACGCAACAACTTACACAGTTCCCTCATTACTTTGGACATAAAGGGGTCCCTTGGTCTGTCAGAACCTCTTTTGGCAGGCCCACACGGGAAAAACATCTCCAATAACTCTTTGGCAATGAGCTTAGCTGAGGTATGTCGCAGAGGCACCGCCTCCGGATACCGAGTGGCATAGTCGAGAACTACCAGAATGTGTTGGTGGCCCCTGGCAGACTTTGGTACAGGTCCAATTAAATCCATAGCGATTCGCTCAAACGGTACTTCAATAATTGGCAGAGGTACCAGAGGACTACGGAAATGTGGCTGGGGGCTAGTTATCTGACAGGTTGGACAGGACTTACAATAGTTTTCTACCTCCTTGAACACACTGGGCCAATAAAACCTCTGCAGAATGCGGTCCTGGGTTTTCTGCCACCCCAGGTGTCCCCCAAGAACATGTTGGTGGGCAAGCTCCATGACGAGGCTTGCGATACGCTGTGGGCACCACCAACTGTTCAACAGGTTCACCTCGGATTTGGTTCACCCGATACAACATATCCTGCAGAACAATAAATCGTGGGAACATTAATTCAGCCCCTGGTTTCTGGGGTTTACCATCAATTTCCAGCACATTCTCCCAGGCCCTGGTTAGGGTTTGGTCCCGGTGTTGTGCGGTCCCAAAATTTTCCCCGGAGACATTGAGGTCTGCCAACTCAGGTCCCGGTGGCAAGTCCTCCGTGTCTCCCACCATTACACTCAGTGGGGTTGTCTCCCCCACTACCGCTGCAGCAGTGGTCACCCCTACCGCTGGCCCTTCAGACTCGGGCTCCCAGGGTTCTGGCCTTCCAGTGGTATCAGGCCACTCTGCTAGGGTTACCCCTGTCTCAGGGCTATTAGACACTTTCACCTCAGGCCACAGTGACGGAAAACCAGGGAAGTCTCTCCCAATTATCAGTTCATAGGGTAGCTTTGTGGAGATCGCCACTTCACAAGTCCAGGTGCCGGCCGCCGTGGACAGAGACATTACAGCAGTGGGATAGTCCTTTAAGTCTCCGTGAATGCACACCACACCCACTTTCCGGCCCGTATACTGGGTGGGCTGTACCAGGGCAGCACTTACCAGGGTTACCAGGCTCCCTGAGTCCAACAGCGCCACTGCCAGGTTATCCCCGACTTGCACCTGGCACAGATGACGATTGTCTATTGTCTCGGGGGTGCCGGTCGCACACAGTCCCCGTGCATACATTGATGCCCGGTACCCATAATTTGTCTCCATGGGTTCCCCCCGATGGGGACAGTTGGCCCTTATGTGTCCAGGCTCCCGACACTGCCAGCAGACCACTGGGGATGGATCTGCAAGGGGTACATCCGGGTGGGTTTGGCCGCCGCCGGGACTGGGGTGGAGATTTCCCGGGGTTTGACTGGCCCCCTCCCAAAGAACCCCCTGCAGGTTTCTGGTGGCCTCATATCGCTCCACCAGGTCGACCATCTCAAGGGCATTGGTGGGGGATACCTGGCCGATCCAGTGTTGAAGGGGGTAAGGCAAGGCCCTCCAGAACATGTCAGCAAGCAGACGGTCCAGCATAGCAGTCGGACTTAGAATGTCAGGCTGCAGCCATTTTTGCAACCGTTGCAGCAACTCATAGTACTGCGGCCTGGCGGGTTCAGCCGCTTTAAAGTCCCACTGGTGGACCCGCTGAGCCCGGACCAACACGTTTACCCTCAGTCTGGCCAGGATCTCCCCCTTCACCGTGGAATAGTCAGCAGCCTGGTCATCTGCCAAATCAAAAAAAACTTGCTGGGGTCCGGATGCCAGGAACGGAGCAACCACCTCGGCCCACTGGTCACGGGGTAACTTTTCCCTCACGGCGACCTTCTCAAAGACCGCCAGGTAGGTCTCCACGTCGTCTGCGGGGTCATCTTTGGGATCGCTGCACGGACCGCTCTCCGGGCATCATGGACGTGGTGGGGACGCTCCTGCCGCCTGTAACGCCATCACATGTTGTAGCAGTAGCTGGTTGGTCTCCCGCTGCTGCACGTTAGCCTCTATGAGAGCCTTCACAGCAGCCTCCATGTTGCCAGAAATTCCTGCTTGCAACTTTGCTGGCTTAATATATATCATGCACTTTAGCAAAAAAAACTTCGGCGTTCACGCCAGCCTCACTGCGCATGCCCGCATCCTCCACCAAATGTGGGGAGTCGCTCTGGTAGACAGCGGTGCGGGTGCAGTACCGAGGCAAAACAAAGAGTCCAGGATGTGCAATAAACAGTGTTTTATTCACACTGACACAAAAATACACAGCAAACAGTCTTTCGGTGGTAATTCACACATGTCAGAAACAAGGAGGCAAAACAAAACAGGCCAACATAGGTTCAGTCACCTGGGAGGTGTAGGTGCAGGTTCGCACCAGGCTGTCGGCCCAGCCGCAGGAGAATCCACCTTCAGGTAGCCAGGAACAAAAGCCACCTCCTTGCTGAGCTCTTTCCTCCAGGACAGAGAACTCCAGAGCCCTGTTAGCAGGCTCCAGGATAATCACCACCTCAGACACAGCTGCTGGCTGTGTTTTATACCCAGCCCAAAACCAGGACTGGATCGTGGGGAGCAGCCACCCACCCTACACTTTAGCTGCTCCCGGTAAGAGCCGGCCCGGATCGGCTTTGCAGCCATGCTATTTAACAGAGTCAAACAGCACTAGCTGCTGCAGACAAAAAAACCCGGCTCTTACCTCACCGAGGCCAGCAACCTCGGTGACACGTACCTGCCATCAAATATGACACCTTGCACCCTCTTACACTATTTATAGGGCTGTGACATCACAGGGCTGGCTGACTGCTGATTGGCTGCATGAATGGCATTGTGGGTGATCCCTCGTTCCCAGAGTTCCTTGCTCCATGTCCTAACATGGGCAGCAGGCATTTTAGCAAAAAATGGGATTCGTTACCATGAAGCGTGAGGATATTCGGGTCGATGCGAATCAAATTTTTCCTGAAATTCGGATCGAATTACACTTCATCAACTTCGATTCGCTCATCTCTAGTTCTGAGGTACAGAACCTCACATGTATTTGGGCCATCAAAATAAGTACCGAGTCAGCAAGATTGACATGCATAACATGGAAAGGTCCAAAGGACACAGGATGGTGTATAACTACTTCACAACAAATTTGGACAAAGACCTTAGCAATTAAAATTTTTAATTACTTTATTAAATGTATCAACATTCACATACATGTATAAGAGAAACAGCACAAGCAAGGAGAACATCGATAAAGACAAGTGCCTAAGAGGGGGCTGGGGGATCGGCATGCATAGGGGCATAAGGAAATAAGCAAGGAACCACACCAAGCTTAAGGAAACAAAGTAACAGCACAATGGCAGAAAATAACAAGCACAGTGTGGAAATAGTCAATAAATATACCCACAAGTTGCACGCAGATTCCTCAGCTGCCTCCTCCCAACGCCGTTTCGCCAGATAACTGGCTTCTTCCGGGGACAGGAAACATATGACACTACTCCTCCTATATACCGTCCTCCCAGGTGTAAAATATAATTACAGGGGTGTACCCACATAGGCAGCTGATTCGCTGACCAATGGAGATGAGTCCAGCAAGTAAAAGTAAGAGGTATAAAACATACAAGGACATGTGGGGAGCAGGAGATGTTCTAAGAGCAATGAAAACTGGCACTGCGATCATGTGACCGCAGTGTCAGCACTGACATCATACTCATCACGCCCACCAACATCCATGCTGGATTTTTAAACCATAAAAGAAAGAGATCTATCACAGTATAAGGACCTATGAAAACTAGGGGGGTGGCAGGGCCGGCACAGCGGTCACGTGGCAGAACATGAATCATGTGACTGCAGCATCAGCACAGCCAGAGACCGCCCTCCACATATCAGCACCTGGGTGTGTAAGAAATAGGAATAAAAAAAAATAAAGGGGAATAAAAGAATATCCACATCAGGGCAAAGCCCCTCAAAAAGCTGGGGACACTAGGGGCGTGGCAGGGGCGATGCCACAGTCACGTGAACGAACCCGCAACCGCGGCGTCAGCGCAGCCCAAAACCGCCCACCAGACCCCAACACCCGAATGCATGGGTAAATGACAGAGATGTGCATTAATAATTACGTGCTATAGCGAAAACTATCTACAACAAAAAGAGGAAGTATTCACCTAACAATGACAGTAGATTTAAAGGGTTATTTGAACCTAAGATTAAACATCATTATACCAATAGATAAGTCATGAGATAAAATATTAAATAAAGTGCAAAGTAAAAGAGTGAAAAGGGTGACAATGGATGGTGCAAGAAAAAGGAAAAAGAAAAGAATAGACAAAGGTGATAATTTTATATGATACATATATTCACAAAATATGACAATAAATATGATACCGTATAAATCATCCATATGGAAACCATTGATATCAAAATAAATACATATTTAAATATATGGTACATAATAGTAACAAAAT